>MNCI01004529.1:139255-223796 GCA_015680685.1 Gnetum montanum
GAGCACGGCCACACCTGCGGAGTTTAACATACAACACCGACCCTGGCTTTTCTCCTTTGTTCTCTGCAACTCGAATCCGAAATAAGTCTATTACAGAAATATCAGCAAAATAGCAAGCAAGAACGGATTGATAACGCGGGCCTTTCTGGCGGTTGCTGGTGCTCATGGTTGCCAAAAAAAACAGTACAGCAGTTCATCATTTCTAGCGTGAATTCAAGATCCATATGGGTGCCCCACGCGGCGGAAGTTGTGCTGCCTGCAAACAAAGAAGAAACCAATGCATCCATCCGCTATTTGGCCGTGCCGTATATGTGGCCTTGTGTTATCAAATCTCCTCTGCGCGTTGTGCAAGTGTCTCTGGCAACTGCGTCGATTTAACCAGCCCGCTTAGGGCGCTGATAGAACAATCTTGTTGCCGTAAATTGTGCAGAAATACAAGAGCGTAATTCTGGTTTTAGGCGGAAGAAGAAAATACTGATATTTTTGTTTCTGTTTTCTGGCAACCGCAGCCCCAAATTTTCAACAACGACTGCCCTTCTCAAAACATTTTTTTTCTGCAAATTTTCTGCCCCCTTTCTTCCTGATTGTAATCTCTTTGCCACAAAAATAAATTTCAGCAAGAAACTTCGCTTTAGGATGGGTTTATTGTATTTCCACGACGATTTTATGACTTGAATTAAAACTGCTACCATTACTGCGTTTTTGAGAAACAACAATGGATTTTGCTTTCATTTTTGTGCAGTTTCCTGGTGAAGCCAGATGAAATTCAAAACAGAATTAGGACTGCCCAAGTATTTTATTGCTGATCATTTCTTTCTGCCCTGAATTCAAGTTAAACCCATTTGCTCTAAAATCCCCTGTTCTCTGAATGAATTTATCTTGCGATTTACTACCGTATTCACATTCAAACCCTTCAGTCTTGCACAAAGAAATCAGTCGCTTTCTTCCTGCTCATTCCGGTGAATAATGTGAATAATAAAACTCTTGATATTTTGGCACTTTATTTTCATATCCTAATAAGGCCTCAACAGCATTTTATTTAATAAAGAATAACTCCCAAACATCTTCAACCAACATTCAAGCTATATGTTTTACTTTCAAACTCTTAAACACTGATTATTCCAATTGTAAATATGATAGTCCAACTGTTCCATGAAATGGCTAAATGTGCCAAAAATACGTTTTTCTATTTGCCCTTTATGTGACATTTGTTCACCTCTATTGCACTTTTTTGAATTGACCTTATCTCATTGATGACCTTACATGGCCTTGATTACATTAGATTTGCACATGTCTTATGGCATTCTAACATTATTTATTTACTTTTACCTAGGTTCCACTTAATATGCTTTTTGTTGACATGCAGGATCAAAGTATGAGTACCTAGGAGCAAATTAGTTTGCCTTTGTGTCTACATGGACCTCACAGTGATATTAAGTGGTGTATTGACCCTGATTACCTAGATCTTGAGCCTAAGAGTCTTGTAGACCACATAGGCTCACTAGATAAACCTCTAGAATGGCCTAAAAACCTAGTTAAAACCCTTAACTTAGAAGTAGAAGACATAACTGAAGACTCTTTAGTTGAGGTTCCTGTCACAACACATAGTGGTGAGGAGAAAACCCTTAAACTAAGTTCCTCACTAAAGCCTTAATATGCCCAAGACATCATCAAAGTACTACATAACAACATTAAATAATTTGCCTAGTCCTATGAAGATATGTTAGGCCTAGACCCACATCTAGTCTAGCACAACATCATACTAGATCCTAGCATTAGACCAGTTAAGTAAAAAGTGCACAAGATTATACTTGATTTGGCCTTGGTAGTTCACGATGAAATCTCAAAGCTCTAGCAAGCAGGCTTCACTAGGGCTACCAATTATGAAGAATGGGTATCCAACATGGTGGTAGTCCTTATGAAAAATGGGAGTATTCATATTTGCATTGATTTTTGAGACCTAAATAAAGCAACTATTAAGGATGACTTTTCTTTATCTAGTATTGATCAACTTATTGATACTATAGCTAGACATGCCTTGTTGTCCTTTATGGATGGATTGTCAAGACATAACCAAATTAGGATCAACCTAGAGCACCAATTTAGCATGACATTTATGATCCCATGTGGTACTTTTTGTTATACCATAATGTCCTTTGGCCTTAAGAACACCAGAGCGACATACTAGAGAGACATGACCTATATCTTTAGTGATTACCTATTAGGTTTGCTTAATGATTATGTAGATGACATAGCCATGAAGTCTAAGATAGTTTATGATGATGCTAATGACCTAGATCTTGTGCTTAAATGATGTCTCAAATATGAGCTTATGCTCAATCCTAAGAAGTGTGTCTTTAGTGTCAAAACTAGTAAGATTCTTGGCTTTGTAGTCTCTAAACTAGGGATATGCGTAGATCATAATAAGGTTAAAGCCATATCCAAATTGGTAGCACCTACCAACCTTAAAGAGCTTTGGGGATTAAAAGGTAGATTATAGTTTATTTGTAGGGTTATCTCTAGGCTTACAGATAAGTTTCATCCCATTGAACACTTTCTCAAGAAAGGAGTTTACTATGAGTGGATGACTCAATGCCAAGAGGCCTTTGAAAACCTTAAGAAAGAGTTGACACAACTACTGAAAGTCTATCCTTTGTAAGAGGGTAAACTATTTTACATTTATCTCACCATCTCTGATACATCCATTTCCTCTCTACTTTGTGAAAAATGTGATGATAGAGCAAAAATACATGTATACTACCTTAGCCACATGTTAGTTGCCCATGAGACCTGAAACATTGAAGTGGAGAAGTATTATCTAGCAATAGTCTTTTCTTTGAAGAAATGGAGATACTACCTCTTCAAAAGCCAAGTCAATGTAATTTGCAAGGATAACATACTCAAAGCTATAATGACCAACATCTATGAAAGAAGTCGTAAAGCTCAATGGAAAGCCATAACCATAGAGTTCAACCCTCATTATGTCTCTCATATCTCAACAAAAGGTCAAGCTATAGTCATACAACTCACAGTCTCACCTGTTGATGACCAAGTAGCCATAAATCCTAAGTTCCCTGATGAACATATTAACACAATTAGCCAAGTGCTTAATGGTTATGAGGTAGTTATGAACTTTGACAGAGCTTCAACCACCCATGGGACTAGTGCTGCTACCATCATAACATTCCCATCTAGTGAAATCCAACCCTTTACCTATCATTTTGGGTCCCTCTATACCAACAACATAGTAGAATATGAGGTTTTGATCATAGGAATAATGGTAGCTTATGACCTAGGAATTAGACACCTAACCATCAAAGGTGATTCACAACTTGTGGTTAACCAAGTAACCAAAGTTTATGCATGCAAAGCTAAGCACTTACAACCTTATTGTGATCTAGGGAATCAATTATTACAACAATTCATAGATGTTGATATCCAAAACATACCTTAAAAAAATGTCATAGCTAATGTAGTTGCAACATTAGGCCTTATTGTGACACCAGATGTGTTTAGTAAGTTTTCCACCTTAACCATGGATTGTGCTACTCCCATCACACAGAACACTAAGGATACCTTTGTGGCCATCATTCATACTGCTCCTTCCAAGGAGTGGTATGATAATATTATATTTTACCTTATGCATGGTGAATCCTCACAAGTCTTGACTACTTCTTAGGAGGATGTCATATGCAAGCAATCGAAGCACTATGTCATCGTAAGTGATAACACATTATGTTGATGATCCTATTATGGCATACTCCTAAAGTGCTTATGTAAAATCAAAGCTAGAATAATCCTAGAGGAGGTCACAAGGGTGTTTTTGGAGGACATATAGTACCTAGAGCCATGGTCACTAAGATTAAATGGATAGGCTACTATTGGCCTCATATGGAAAAAGACTGCCTGCAAAAGATTAATAGATGTGACACATGCCAATGATATAACAACATGATACATGTGTCACCAACTGAGTTACATACAACCTAGATAACATGGTCGTTTGAATGATGGGGGTTGGATATTATTGGGCCTATAATGCCTCAATCTTCCATAAGACATAGCTTCATCATCATCGCAATTGAATACTTTACCAAGTGGGTTGAGGCTATTCTCCTAAGGAAGACCACATCCGAACAAGTTTGCAAATTTAACCTAGATAACATTGTAGCTTGTTTTACCATACCCATGACCATAGTTATAGACAATGGACCTCAATTTAATAGCCAAGAAACCAAGTATTTCTATCACAACCTCGACATTAAGCATTCTTTCTCATCACCTTACTATCCTCAAGCTAATGGATAAGCAAAAGCAAGTAACAAGGCCATCATCAACTTGCTCAAGAAGATGCTTAACAATAGCAAGTGGAAGTGGCATGAGTGGCTTGTCCATGCACTATGGGCATACAAGACAACTGATTACACAACAACCAACATGACCTCTTATAGCCTTATTTATATTTTTAAAGTTGTTTTACCTCTTGAATTGTGGGTGCCATTACACTGAGTAGCCTTGACCAACTTCATCAATGACAAGTAGAGTAAGGATTTATGAATTATAGCCTTGGATTTGGTGGAGTAGCAGTGTATGCAAGCACTTTCTCACATCGAGCACTATTAAGAGAGGTAGAAGTGACAACATCACCATGACTTGACCATGCACAAGATCAAGGAGGGGGACCTATCTTGAAGGCTATCCGTGAGCACGTGAACAAATTCTCAGCTAACTAGGAAGGATCCTTCCTTGTCACTAGAGCCTAAAAAAATGAAGCATTTAGAATAGCTGACATGGATGGAAATTAGCTAGCCAATCCAGTCAATCATTTGCATCTAAATCCATTGTACATGTAGTTGATAGATCATTAACAAGAGAGCTTGGTTTTAATGGTCTACTACAACCTAAAACTAGCAACACAGCCTGCCATAACCTTAAACTAGTACCATGGCCCATCACGACCTTAAACTAGCAACATTGGTGACCTAGATAGCTTGATTCTCATGTATCCTATATGCATTGTAGCATTATAATATGCAGTGGTGTTTTGTATTCTTTGTTAATGCCACTTGGGTCAATCCTCCAGGCACCAACAAAGAGGGGCCAATGAAACACCAAAAAATTTTGCATGTTATAACTAATCTTCATCATGTAGCTTTCACCCCATGAAAATCAAGGCAAAAATTCATTGTAAATGTGAAAATTGTAATCCAAAGTGAGAAATTTCACATACTTTATAATTTTGAGGTTGAAAAATGCCTCATAAGTGGTCAAAGCCTCATTCCACAAGTGAAAAAAGTCACCTAGTGTTTATATTTGGGCTTGGGGAGGGGTCAAAAATGTCTTTTGGAATGCTAAAAAGGAAAATTTGATGGGTTTTATGGGGGGTATGCATTTTTCTAAACTAGAAACACCTACAAGGGGGTAGATTTCACCTACTCCCAGCATGGAAGGAGAGGGGGTTTGAAAAATTTTCCCCCTTCAACATGGAGATAAAATGCACAACTTGAAAAATTTTTCCTAACTTGGAAACTTTTTCCCCTCAACTTGGAGAGTTTACTCCCAACATGAAATTTTTCCCTTGACTTAGAAACTTTCTCCCCACCCTAGAAAGTTTTTCCCTAGTGTGGAAAATTCAATCCCCCAACATGGAAGCCACAAGAAGCAAAATTCATCAATTCATGCACTTCAATGTTGACCAGCCACTTTAACAAGCATGGTGGAAAGCTCAGCATGGAAGATTCATCTATATCATGGAAGGTGTACCCCAATTACTATTTATAGTAAATGGAATGGCCATGGGGGAAGCACTTACTATGTATAGTAACCCTCCAAATGTGGGCACCCATCTCACCTAAAGTTGGTAGCCAATTTTTAGCAAAATCACATCAAATTTGTAGTCGATTTAAAGCCAATTTATAGTCCCATTCATGGCCCAATGACCCTATAAAATCCAACTTCAAACATCATTTAGAGGTTCTAGCAATTTTTCTCATAATTCAGAAATTTTTGGGGGCATACAAGCAATTTGGTTCAGGAATTTTAAGCAAGTTAAGCATTTTTTGTTTAGTAATTCCAAGCAAGTTTAGCATTATCAAGTAATTTGCATACACACAATTCCACACTTGGGCATTTTCAAGTAGTCAAGAGCTCTTGCAAGTTCCCATACTTGCATTTTATTGAATCCCAGTGTGGAAGCATTGTGGCCTTGAGATTTGGTGAATTTTTGGTGTCAATACTACACTTCTGGGATTTACGAACCCCAACATGGAGCAATTTGACATTCAAATTTTCCATCTTTCTCACCCCCTAGCAACAACCTAATTGGTAGATCCAAGATTTTAGTAGTGAAGGAAGGTTTGATACCATCAGGAGTGGCTGAGCACCTAAATCCTAGAGTAGATCACATCAACTTCAATAGGCTTTGAACTCCTACATAAGTAAACCCCCTTTTTTGCTCATCTAGGCACCATTTGTACACATTTCTCTAAATTATTCTTTATTCTTTCTCAAAAATGTTTAGGTTTTAATTTTTTTGTTTAAACAATAAATTTACTATCTATGCATTATTCAGATCTATTTATATTTCCATGTTTTTCATCTCATAGGTCCCTAGTTAATCTACTAGACCGACTAGGGTGCCTCAAATTCCATTTTTATCACAAAGGCCCTAGGGATTATCCATTGGGGAACTATTTACATTGAGGATTATTGGTTTTCATTCCAACAATGAAACACCCAAGATACTCATAAAAGAAGAAGAAATTTGGTACTACTCCTTAGAGTTGGAATTAATTTGTAGATGGAGTATAATGCTTGAACTGTTCAATGACAAATATCAAATGTACTCCATAGTTTCTAATTTGAGAAAGCAAATCCAAGGCTAGAAATAAGGAACACATGAACCCTTGGAAGTAGTCATGCATAGGTATTATTCCCTTTTACACAAATGTCTTGGCCATGGTTATTCTCAATGGGAACAACTTTGTCATATCATAGAGGCATTTTGATATGAAATGGGCAGAACTCTTAGGGTCTATGCCAAAGGGAGACTATTAGAACTAAGAGCCCATCAAATTCAAAGGCTAAGTGAGTAGGTTGCAAAAGAAGAAAGTTTGCTAAGAAAACAAGAAAGTGTTGAGGCATATAATCGGGATCCTTCCATCAGAAAAAGGGAGTTCTGATTCTGTGATAATGAGGAGGAAGCATCACTTAATGAGATGATGTAGTGAAAAACCTTGCCAATTCAAAAAATTGTATCTAAAATTTCAGCTAAGGTTGATAAAGTGTGGAAATCTTTGGATGAAAATTTTCAAACTACTTTGAAACTTGTGGAAGAATCCAAAGAACAAGGTAGTGATCATGACCGTAGGATAAGTAAAGAAGCTAAACATGCCTAACAAAGGGGTAAGGGCAAGGCTACATCAGTGAAAGAGGTCATGAAGTCAAAATCAAATGACAATGATGGGTGTGATGTTTGCCAATATAAACATCCCAAGGGATGTTGCCCTGTTGTGTCACACTTACAAGAATTTGGGATGTATGCCCTAAATCTTAACCTAGCAGTAAGGTAAGCATCCAGAAGATTGCCTTATCCTCAAGGCAACCTAAGGCAGTTCCACCAACAACAACAAGCTTATTATCCAAGTGGAGCTTCACCAAAATCATATGAGTAGTACCAATAGTGGCAACACCCACAGTCGTGAGGGATGGCACCACCAAGATAGTAGTATCCTTACAGGTAGCTAGATCCATCTAGGTACTATGTTCAACAACCAATGTTTCTACATGACTCTTCTAGTGACTCTTCTTTTCAGCATCACTACTACCCTCTAGAGTGTTACAGAACTCATTCTCCATCAACTATAGGGGAAACCCCATATCCATATCATCCTCTTCATCCTTCAGCATATCCTTCTCCACCCTCAATCCAATTACCACTTGCTCCATCCATCTAGGAAAAAATTCTCATGTAGGTACAACAATGTAACACTGTTAACTTACAACTGGCTCCTCAATCAAGTGGTTTGAAACCTAACTTCTATAAAAGACAATTCTTTTAAACCAATAGCCCCACTAAGCTCTCATCTACTTATGAGGTTGGTCACCCTATGTCTCTTTCATTCTTTACATCCATTTCTTTCAAGAGCCCTTCAAACTAAAAGCCTCCCAAGATCCACATAGTCATGTTAACCCATGTTGTATCTAATTGAATCAAAGCTTGCAACCTTCCTAGGAAAAGAGCTAATCTTGGAAGTCCTCTCATCTACTTGAAAATTATTGAGAATGAGCCATGCAAGGCTCTTCTTAACTCAAGTTCTAGAGTTAATCAAATTTCACATAAAATGTACAATGCTTGGAACCTTTCTCCTCTCAAGAAGAGCAACATTTATTAAGAATTAGTAGATCAATCCAGCACTATTCCTTTGGGACTAGTAGAGGACCTTGTGACCACTATCTATGGTTGGTTATCTCCTACCAATTTCTTAATAATCAAAGCTGCCAATCGCAAGGGGAACTTTCCAATCATTATGGAAAGGGCTTGATTGAGAACTATTGATGCATGAACAGGCATTAGAGATCTTTCCCTAAAGATTTCCAAGGAAAATGCATTTGGAAAGATCAAGAACAAGTGAGTTCCATGCATCATGTACAACAATACAGGGTGCAATTGTGTGTAGAAACTCTAGTTTATTAAAAGCACATCGATTAAAGCATGTAAATAGTGTGCAGATGAATCCAAAATCTAAAATTTCCTGTACATAGTAGCCAAAAACAAGAGGGCACCTAGTGGTTAACAACTGATTTTAAGAGTAACATACTTTGCATGGAACCTATTGTGAGCTTAACTTGTGTCTATGTTGAAGGCATGGATGAACTAGAGCAAGTTCATTGCCAACTCTACAATAATGAACCCAATGATACATATTAGAGAAAGTTGGAAATCCTTGATAGTTTTAAACAGGAGCCCTTAGAGTTGAAAGCTCTACCTACCGACATGAAATATGCATTTCTAAAAAATGGCAAGCTAGTGATAATCAATGCTAACCTTGCTCCTGAGCAGAAAAGGATGTTGTTGAATGTGGTCAATAAATGGCCAATAGCCTTTACTTAGTCACATCTTGAACTCATAGGGATTGATCCTAGGATTTGCAAGCATCACATCTATACCAATCTAGCCATGAAACTAAAAAAGGAGTTGTAGTGACGGCTAAATCCCAAATTAAAATAGATTGTTAAAGAGGAAATTGAACAACTCCTCAAGGCAGGGTTCATTTATCCAATTATGAATAGTGAGTGGATTATCCCACTTGTAATTCTACCAAAGAAAGATGATAAATGTTAGGTTTGTATTCATTTCAAGTTGTTGAACATGGCAACATCCAAAGATTATTCTCCATTACCATTTGTGGACTAGGTGCTGGACACTATTTCTGGGCATTGCTATTATAGCTTCCTAGATGTTTATAGTGGCTATAACCAAATTTAGCTTTCACACACCCAAGGATCAGGCCAAAACAACATTCACAAGTCCCTGGGGGACTTTTGCATATCGTAAAATGCCCTTTGGTCTATGCAATGCCTCTACAACTTTCCAATGCCTTATTCTAAGTATTTTTCAGTAGCAAATTGGTAGCAAGGTGGAAGTCTTCATGGATGACTTTTCCACCTATGGCACTATATTTGAGAAAGCCTTGGACTATCCTGAGAAAGTACTTAAAAGATGCGTGGAGACTGATCTTCGGTACAATTGGAAAAAGAGCCATCTCATAGTCCAAGAGGGTATTATGTTGGGGCATAGAATTTCTTAATCAAGGATTGAGGTGGACCCTAAAAAGATTCGGGTCATCCAAGGAATCACCCACAAACTAGAAATCATTAAAGATGTTTGATCATTCTTTCAACACACTGGCTACTACCAGTAATTCATAGAGAATTTCTCTAAGATTGCAAAAGAGTTGGTTGAGCTCACAAAGAAAGATGCTCTATTCATATGGACTAAGGAATGCAAAAATGCATTCTAATAGCTTAAGGAAAATCTTGTAGAAACTCTAATTCTACGAGCACCTAATTGGTCTTGTTTCTTTCACATCATGATGAACACATCAAACTATGTCTTGGAAGCTATGCTTACACAATTGGATGATCAAAAATGTCCATATTACATCCACTACAGAAGCTAAAGCATTATGCATGCACAACTCAATTACACCACAATGAAGAAAGAGCTGATGGTCTGGTGTATGCTTTGGAGAATTTCAAGCACTATGTGATTGGATATAGGATGTTTAATCACACTGACCATAGCGCCATTTGCTTCCTAATGAATAAACCAATGGTGAGCCCTAGTGTTATTTGATGGTTGGTGATCTTGCAAGGTTCAATCTCATAATGGTAGATTGAAAAGGGACTAAGAATGTGGTTGTTGATCACTTGTCTTGGTTATGATGGGATATCAAAGAGGATGAGAACCCACTCTCTAATCAATTTTCCAATGAATTCCTCTTTGTTGATGTAATAAATGAACAAGTGTCTACTAAATCAAAATAGTGTAATGACATCCTCACTTATCTTCTCACTTAAGAGACACCACAAGATTTAGACAACCAAAAGAAATAATAGTTTCTTCATCAGGCTAGATGCTTCATGGAGGTTAATGGACACCTTTACAAGGTGTACATCAATGGCCTTGTTTGTTGGTGTATTCTTGATGCTGACCAACTGTGCATTCTCCAAGATGCTCATGATGGTCCTTGTGGGTACTACTATGCAAGGAGATGCATAGCCATTAAAATCCTAATGGTAGGGTACTATTGGTGAATAATCTTTAAGAATTCCCACCAATTAATCAAATCTTGTAACACTATCAACAAGATGGTTGGATGATTGCTCGAATGGAGGGAGCTCAGCAATGGATCCAACCACTAGAATCCTTCAACATTTGGGGCATAGACATTATGGGTCCCATCACGCCATGTCAAAGGAAAAGGTGTACATAATAGTCATTGTTGACTATTGTACAAAATGGGAAAAAGTAGCAATTGTCACTAACTATACATCATTCACTATTGCATGGTTTGTACAAAAAAATGTTGCAAAAAAAGTTTGGAGTGTCGCATGCACTAATTTATAACAATGGTACTCATTTTACAGGTGCTACCTTTCATAAGTTCATGCAATGCTAGTGGGTTGAGCATAAATTAACAACACCCTACGATCCCCCAAGCCAACTGTCAAGCAGAGGTTACCAATAGGGAGATCACAAAAATATTAATAAGAACTATTAATAAATATAGGAGAGACTAGAGCACAAAACTTAATGATGGCCTTTGGGCATACCACTCAACATGGAAACTCCCTATAGGCTACTCTCCCTATGAGCTAGTGTATAGAAAATTACCAACTTTGCCAATTCCATTCAAGCTCCATACACTTTCAACAACTTGTAGCCTTGAACTTAACTTGAGCCTAGTACAAAAAGAGAGATTAATAAACATTAACATGCTAGATGAGAATCAATTGATAGCCATGTCCTTAAATGAAATGCATAAAGCATTTAATAAACAATGCCATGACCTTAGGATAAAGAAAGTCAAATTTCAACCTGGAGACAAGGTCCTCTACTAGAATCCCACACACATCCCTCAATGAACTAAGTTCTAGACATTGTTACATCATTTATGAAACTTTTCCTTCTAGGGCCATGTGTATTTACAAACCTAATAGCCCAAAAAAAAAGCATTTGGTTAACACATAATAAGTCAAACCTTTCCATGAGCCCAAGCAAGCTAGTGTAATCAATAACTCATCGAATGAAAAATCATGCTTAATTTTTCTAATCTCTTCCTTTCAACTTAGTCGTGGGGGAGATGGCCATCCATGCTAACCTATTGAATGGCTCCATAGTTTTCCTATTTTGTTTTATACTTTTTTTATTTTTATACCATTTTTATTTTACACTTTGTTATTTTTTCAAATTTTTTTGACAACATCATTCATATGTTTTATTTTTCTTGAATATTTTATAATTTCTTTTATATTTTTCCTTATTTTGATGTGAACTTTTTTTTTCTTCTAATAAAAGTGCTTTATTACCAACAAGACTTAGTGATGATGTGGCTAGTTACTAATGGTGGTTTATACCTAATGTTTTTGATTGCTAATTTCTAGTTTCTATTTTTAAATTTTGATGACCAATAACTAAGACAAGTTTCTTTTTCATGGTACAAGCAATGAGTCCACATCGTCCATCTATCTACCAACTCTATGGTTTCCCTAATTTTGGAAATATGAGGTTTCTTTTTCACTAATAAAACTTTAATGAACTTGTGACCTTATAGTTTCCAAACTTGGGAAAGATTCAAAGGTTTGAAAAGGGTGTGACTTCAAGGGCATTCAATACTCTTTCTTTCTTTCTACTTGCTTGAGTGCATGTGTGTTTTCATGGATTTCTTATCATTATGTTGTGAACAATAATAGAAAGTTAAATTAGTCTTTGCATGGTGTGGTTCTCATCAAAAATTCATAAAAAACATAAAATGTTCAAAACAAACATGATGGAAATTCAAAGCATACCCCTTAGACAAAATAAATAGGCTACAAGCAGTGTTTATGGAACTCAAAAGACATGTTACCCATGCTTGAAGGTCCCCTCTAACTAAGGTCCTTTCTCACTTCCTACTTCTCTTTTCTTCCCAAAAAAGGAATGGTGGTTCTCCATGGAAGCATTCTTGTGTCTCAAGGATGTGGACTAGTCCTAGAGTGACGATGCAAAGTCATTGAAGATGGTTGGTTTTGGTCTAGACTAAAGTTAGACTTTATCAGGTCATTTAACCATGAAATTCACAAGGGGCTTCATGTGACCATGATTGGGACATCCATTCCATTCTCTATCTCATCCATCAATGGTCTCCATAACTCACGTCACTGATGGTTTTCATGTTTTTGTTTAATGTCTTAATTTGACATGTTGAAATTCTTAGGTAGATTCTTTTAGTTTTAGTCCTCAACTTTTTATAACCATTAATCAACTAAAGGGCCCATAGACTCCTTAGTTAAGGTTATGCAACGACAGAGAGGACATAAGCCTACTATGGGGAGGACCCACTTGCATAGCTCTTAGTTGGGATAGTTAAGGTCCTTATCCTTAGACATTTTGGTAATCAAATATTTTGCATTCCCCATTGGTTGCATCCAACTGTGTGCTCCTTAAGGCATTTTTCCAATAATTCTTCATCTTTTATGCACTCTCAAAGCCTCTTCATGTATTTCATTGTGTTTTTAGCTTTTTGGACTTCTTATAATTTTTGAATTTTGACTTGGTCAATGATGGTCAATAGCTATGTTGACTAGGCTTAGTCGATGCAACTGACTACGTCAACTAGGCCCCATCAATGAGGGCTAGTAAATGCAAAGAAAAAATTCTATAAATAGCACTCACAACTTAGGAATTTTTTGCCATTTGCCTCAAAAATAAGGGGAGCTTTTGCAAAGTTTCAGAGCCTAAAACCTTCTAGAGCTCATAACTTTCAAATTTTTTGTTTGATTTACTTTGTTCTTCAGCCTTGCAGCTTCTGAAGGTACGCTTTATGTCATGGGGACCACAAACCTTAGGTTTTTGATAGAAATTTTTAAAGAATTTTTCTAACTCCCTCATGAGTTTAATAAATAAAATCATATTAAATCATCAACGTGTGAGAGTTAAATCCTTTTTGACACACTTCTGTAACCTATCTAATTAGATAATAATAAGATAATATTAAAATAATCAAACAGGCCATGATCACAACTTAGCCAAGTGTAACTAACCCAAGAGATAAGGTATTCCAAATGTTTCAAAGTTACACATTAAGTGTGAATCCTTGGTCATGTTATGATTACAAATGACACCTAAACTAAAACACCTATAGGAAGGAGGACCATCTCAACCAAGGGACAAATGACCAAGAGTTGGAAGGGAGTAGCAAGAGCAAGCTCAAGAGTAGGTAGTAGAAACTCATATAATGAAACCTCTTCGGGAGGAGCCCAAAGTGGAATCTATCTAACAGATTCCCAAGGAAGTTTCCATAACAAAAAAATCCCTTGGAGATGAGGCACTAGAACTAGTGCTAAGACTTGAAGTTACATTAACTCAAGCCTACCTTAATCATATTAAGCCTTGTGGCATCTAACATTTAGTTCTCCAAGAATTCAATTTTGAACAATTCTTGAAAGATGCTCCACTAGAAGTCAAGATGCAATTGTAGAACTCTTCCATGTGATCAATCATCATTTCCAGTGAGGAGTGGTACATGGAAGAGACATATCACTTCTAGAATAGTAGGTAAGCAAGAGCCACTGTGAAGATCAAGGACATTCAGGTGTCATACTCAATGGAAGCTATTACATAGGCTCTTGTGTTGCCTAATATTAGAACAAATCTAGTAAAGATCTCTATAAAAGTAGACTTGAAGGCAAAGAAGGAGTGGGCCAAACAATGCTATGGAGTGGACTGTAAGAAGTATGGTGCACTCACCCCAACGGAGCATGTATATTTCAAGATAGCAACCTATCACTTCAATCAAAGAGTGAGGCCTAATAAGGTGACTACTAGGAACTATAGAATGTAGTAAAGACATTTTATGTTGAAAGCAAACTTTTTGTTGCTTGGTTTATCAACGTGAAGGAGCTATTTCAAGTAATTCCCTATCTTTGGGATTGATGAGTGGCGAGGTACCCCTACACTCAACCATACGAATATGAGTGTTCACGCATGATCTAGTCGAACTCCATGGACAAGCTAGTTGTGGTATCTGATAGCTACATGTTGATTGCAGTTCGCTATCTTTCCACCTGGACTAGTATTTGCTTTGTCACATATGGTTTAGTCCAAAGTGAGGCGTATGATGTGATCCTAAACTAGTGCTACTCCTAGAGACAATGGAAAATAATCTTGATTAAACTAATAAGCAATAGGAAATGAATTCTAAGCTAGCCTAAGTGTGATGAGCATCCATTCCTTAATCATGCATACACATCTTGGATCTCGTGCATGACTACTACTGGGATTACCAAGCGTAGATCCTAGGTACGCTACTGGGTTACCAAGTAGTCACACTTAAATGCTTGTGATTAAGTCGTACTCATTCCGTAGTTAATAACAAGAATAGTAAATGATAGTAAAGAAATATTAACTAAGAAAATAATAAAGAACAATAACAATTAAATAATTAAAACTAAGTGAATGCTGCAATGATGAAGTAATCTCGATCTTTATTTCTAATCATGTGCGCGTCCAAGTACATCACACTCGAATAAAGATGCTATACAATTACAAGCATCACACTGCAGGCATGTACTTGGCAAAATAATCTAACTCCTATAGAAACAAACTATAAGGGCTTCACTACAACTACTCAAAAGATCCTAGGTGTGACCGAGGGCCACTTATTTATAGGCTAAAATAGGCTCTGCGTAAATGGGGCCACGTCGACGCATGGAGGGATGCATCGAGGGGGCCGCATCGACATGGCCATGTATATGGGGCCCCATATACGTAGCCTAGTCAATGCATCGACTTCTTAGCGCTTCATCATACCCCCATGACTAAATAACAACTCATCCTTGAGTTAAGGAAAGTGAGGAATAAACAAAATTGAATACATAGTGGATAGGTATGGGATTATTGACTGACTAGAAATTTATTCATGGTGCAGTGGAGAATTAAACAAAATTTGGACACAGACACAAAAGACAAAACTTGTGGAACTCATGAGGTTCTTGGTAGTGGTGACTCCTCCATGGGTGCCTTTCCTTTGTCCTGTGCATCAGGCTTTTGAGATTGATACCATTGAAGAAGCACTTGACGTTTCTCCTCTTCTATTTGAGGATTATGAGCCATCCATGTTGATGTTCCAATGTTTAATGAAGTTGGCACTTTTCATGGACACGGTAGCTGTAGGAACACTTGTTTGGCCTTGACATGCCATGCTGCAAATAGCTGTCATTCCTCTTCATAGGCTCGGGCCCTGACCTTTCCTCCCTTTTCCTGGATAAATTATGCAGTAATAGGAGTTTCATGATGGATGCTGAATGATTGCCTTCTACTCTGCATGTTCTGCATGAGGTCCTTGGCCTCTGCCTCCCCCAGGTCGTTTGATGGCACCTTGAGAAGGTCCTCCTTGTTGTCTTCTTTTAGGGGCCATCTATAATCACACAAGGATCAATTGTTAGTAAGGTTATGGAAAAAAGTTCAATGATTTCATACCTTAATCATTGCCTTTAATAAATGTTGCATTCTTTACTTAGTGTGATTTTAGAGTTAGAAATTTTTCAAGGAAGTTGCCCTAAAAGTTTAATGTCAAACCTAGTTTTGAGGAACGTTTGATAAAATAATGACAAAGGAAAGAATAGATTTAGCAATGAAATACTCGAAGGGTGTAAGATGTTGTGGTGGTGTGCAACAAGTACAAATTACAAAATTCACACAAGTGGGTCCTCCCCAAAGCAGGTTCCAACCTATATGCCCTTGCGTAGCCACACCTTAAGATGTTCGTAGGCACTAGAAGGGTTAAATGTAATCTATACTGATGCAACAAAACACACACATGTTGATACCATCGTGATGAGGTATGAATTCAATGTTATACAAGATACAATTCACAAATACATGAATAGTGAGATGGAATGAATCGGAGAAGGGATTGCAGAGATTGGGATGTGAGGTAACTGACTCAAGGCATAATAAATCTTGAGTGTAGGGCATGATTAATGTGTCATTAGCCCATTGTTCCAAAATCAAGACCAAGTCCATTCCTCCAATCAGTGACATCGCATCATTTCATCCAATGATGGACAACCATAAGAGCACCATGACAGCAAGGCATACGATCACTTGGCATTTTGTGTAAGGGAGGAGTGACTTGGAATTTCATTGCGGTATACTTTTTGTTTAGCCACTTTGGCACACTCTCTTTTCCATCTCTTCTCTTGCTCTCTTTTTTTTTGTTGGGTGTCTTTAATACTCTTACTCCCATTTTTCGTTAGATCTACAAGGATCTTAGTACAACCAAGCTGCATGATAGCACCTACAGATGTCACCAAAGAGAATCCACAAGTTCCCTTGATGTCACACCCTAGTCATTCCCTCTTAGTCTATCATTTTTTCACTTTGGGCATAATGAGGACAAAATTACTTTTAAGTTTCATGATGACAAGAATATCATCATACCCAGAGTAGAACCTCTTATTAATAGAATGGTTGGATGGATGTGGTGGGTTCACTATCCAAATAATTAATCACCTGAGACTTGATAGCATAAAACAACACCTCAACCAATGAGTCACATGAGTGTTTTATTCATAGATGAGATTACTCACAAAAAGATAAAAAAACAAAAAGATAAAACAATAAATAAAAAGGTGAAAAACTAGAAAACAAAAAGTTGAAAAATTTGAAGAAATAGAAAAACATTTATTAATCCTGTGTTGTTAGAATGGAGGATACCCCCCATAACTAAAAGGTTGAGCATGGCTAGAATTAATAAATGGAAGGTGGGGATCCTTGCATGTTGAAAATATTGGGGCCTGGTCATACTTACCCCATTGGGGTTCACACACTTGATTAGAGTTGACATAGTTGGGCAAGTTATAAGATGTGGTTAATTTATAAGGAGTTGACCCACTATGGTACTTGTGACCGTAAGATGGTATGCAAGGATCAACATGTCTCCCCATGTGGCAATATTCATTGGTCCCCATGGTTGTTGGAGTATTGACTGGTGGCCTTGATAAGGTAACATGAGGCGTTGGGTTCGAAGAAGAAGATGCACCACAGTGTTGGATTTGTGCTGATTTGGTGGATACAATGGTTTCTAAACTGTGGTGTCCCTTTCGACGGTCATGTCTAAAGAAGGAACACCTTCGATGTTGGGAAGGACCTCCATTGCTATTGATAGTAGTAGCATAAGTAACATTTGTGGGTTGGTGTTGTGGTGTGAAATATTCTGGCATAGCTGGTGGTGATGTAGAAGGGGATGAAGTATGAGAATATTGAGGTTGAGAAGAAGTGTAAGGCACATGAGGTGGTGATCTTGTTGGAGAGGACATGGGTGGATAGTACTCAGGAGAATGATAATGATAAGGTGAGGTAGAGGATGTTGATCCTGTTGGAGAAATAGGGTGTTGAACATAATAAGCATTTGACGTTGGGACATATGAATGGTATGATTTGGTTGGTGGTGGCCTCCCCCACGACTAAGGTTTTTGCCACTGTGGTTGAACCTGATATTTTTGTATGAAATCTAGATGTAACATTCCTCTCCAATGCTCATGTAAATGTGACAAAACTGGACATTGGCCTTTGGGTTGATCATACAGATAGACGTTACATTGATATGTGAAATTGGTAGTTGAGTTCTTATTCTTATTATCTTCTACCCTTTGTTTCGATTGTTGCATGGTGTCCTGTCATGTTTCTCGATTTGGCATAGTTCTTCCTCTAATAATGTTGGCATATTCTCCACATCTTTCATGTACCCAGTTCGTCATCTTATTAATCTTTGCCTCAACTTCATCTAGTGATTGTAAGATTGGCAAAGATGATTCCACCTCCTTGAAGTGAGTTAATTTCTCCTCTTCATGATCATGGACCCTTTTTAAGTTGAGATTTTGGTTCTGTTGAGAATTTTCAACATTCTCCCATTTAGTTATTTCTCCTTCTTCTTTTGCTATCTCCTTAATAAGCTCTTGGAGTTGATGGGTTCATAGCTCATATAGTTGACCTTGGGTGTACATCCCTAGGGTCTCCCTTGTTTCATTATGGATTCCATCTACGATATGGTACATTAGCCTCTCCTCGGAGAACCCATGGCCTGGGCAGTTGTTTAAGAGTGCATAATATCTTTCTAAGGCCATGTCCAAGGGTTCATGTTGTTCTTGTTTCCATTCTTGGATTTGTCTCCTCAAGGGTAACACTCTCGCATAGGTTTGATATCTTTTATTAAAAATTTCTATCATTGTCGGCCAAAGTCAAAGTGATTTTGGTTTTAACGACTTATACCATACTTTTTCTTGGCCAATGAGTATCAGAGGAAAGAGCTTAAGTTTTTTCCATCCATTATAAATATTGTTCCATGTACAGGCATCGTAGAAGGCTCATAACTATTGTTGCAGATCTAAATCATAGCCTCCTAAAAACTTGGGAAAGTTTTTAAAATCAAGCACAGGTAGACAACTTTCCTTACGATGCCTGCAGGCTATTCGAATAGCCTCTTGTATTTCCATTAAGCTTGTAGTGGCTAGTAGGGGTTCATCATCACTACGTATGTTATGCAGTTGTGAGTTGGGACAATGTTGTTTGTGTTGATGCTCATAAGAGACACCTACATGAGATTGGGTACTCCAAACTTCATCTTCATTATCACATAATTTGTTGGTCCTCCAATGAGTTGCCCCACTAGTTGTTGCGTTGTCATAGTCCTATGAGAGAAACATTGTTGTGAACCGTGTGTGACTTAATTGAATTGAATTTAATTTCTTTTCTAAAGGATATATCGTTAATACTTGTTACAACAATCTTGTATGATATAACTAATCTAAATAACTAGCAATGGTGCCAATGATGAGTGGCGAGGTACCCCTACACTCAACCATATGAATATGAGCGTTCACACATGATCTAGTCGAACTCCGTGGACAGGCTAGTTGTGGAATCTAGATAGTTACATGTTGATCGCAGTTCGCTATCTTCCCACCTGGACTAGTATTTTCTTTATCACGTATGGTTTAGTCCAGAGTGAGGCGTATGATGTGATCCTAAACTAGTGCTACTCCTAGAGACAATGGAAAATAATCTTGATTAAACTAATAAGCAATAGGAAATGAAGTCTAAGCTAGCCTAAGTGCGATGAGCATCCATTCCTTAATCATTCGTACACATCTTAGACCTCGTGCACAACTACTACTGGGATTACCAAGTGTAGATCCTAGGTACGCTCCTGGGTTACCAAGTAGTCACACTTAAATGCTCATGATTAAGTCATACTCATTCCGCAGTTAACAACAAGAATAGTAAATGATAGGAAAGAAATATTAACTATGAAATAATAAATAACAATAACAATTAACAATAAAAATTAAATAATTAAAACTAAGTGAATGCTGCAATGATGAAGTAATCTCGATCTTTATTTTTGGTCATGTGCGCATCCAAGTACGTCACACTCAAATGAAGGTGCCATACAATTACAAGTATCACATTGTGGGCATGCACTTGGGAAAATAATCTAACTGTTACAGAAACAAAATGCAAGGGCTTCGCTACAACTACTCAAAAGATCCTAGGTGTGGCGAAGGGCCACTTATTTATAGGCTAAAATAGGCTTTGCATAAATGAGGCCACGTCGATGCATGGAGGGATGCGTTGACAGGGTCGTGTCGACGCGGCTGCATATACAGGGCCCCATATACACAACATAGTTGATGCATCGACTACTTAGTGCTTCATCAGGGATGTTCCCACATCAGCCCACATTCATGGTGTA
This sequence comes from Gnetum montanum, assembly GCA_015680685.1. Lineage (NCBI taxonomy): Eukaryota > Viridiplantae > Streptophyta > Gnetopsida > Gnetales > Gnetaceae > Gnetum > Gnetum montanum. The sequence continues at coordinate 159,775 of MNCI01004529.1, forward strand.
GCATGGACCATGAACAATCCTTGGAGTAAGGAAGAAAAGATGAAGATACTGTTGGATTCCTTCTGTCTTCCACTAGAGGTTGCAACTGTTGCAAGACAACCACAACCACCTCAACCACCACATGTGCCTAAAGTAGGAGAAGGTAATTTGAAGCCTCAAGAACCTCCACTACTTGGTACTGTTTGAACTTCTTCCTTATCTTCACACCATTAGAGGAATTATGTTTGTCATTTTTGTCTTGGTGTTTAATTTTGTTGTCCTAAACATCAAAATTTTGTAATGATTGTAGTTTTGTATATTCAAGCACGAAGTGTTTGTTCATGTGTGTTGTGCTTATGTATGTTAGTAGTTAGTCAATAATCCCATACCTTTCCAAAATTTTATAAGAAACTTGTTCCTCCTTTTGTTCACTCGAGGATGAGTTTTCATTCAATAATGGGGGTATGATGAGTTGCATTTTCTTGAGTCCCATCAACAAGCTCTCATTGACATAGCCCCATCGATGCAACTTTGTCTATGTGGCCCCATTGACATGGCATTTGATGCATTGTCGTGGCCTCATCAATACAATATCTATTTTTGCACCAGCTATGTTTATGGAATCTTTGTCATAGTTGTAGTGAAGCTCTTGCAGTTTTGTCATTTGAAAGTTAGAATATTTTTTGGAGTGCCCATAGTAGGAGTTAAAGAGTGTACAGATCTTTATCCTAGCATTGTTGTGCCTAAGAATAGTAGTGCATGTCACAATAAAGATGAGCTTTCTAATAAATCTTGCAGCACTTTGAAATAGATTAATTTTTTATTTATGCATTTAATTTTCTATTCAATTTTGATTATTGCTTTAAGTAATTAAGCTAAATTAAGCTAGATTAAATAGCAATTAACTAAGCAAACAAGTATTGTCACTTCAAGCATATGCTTGGTGCTTGGTAATCCTAGTAACACTTAACATATAGTAAACTAGTAACATTAAACATGTTCAGGATGTGTACAACAAGTGGAAATGAATGCTCATGTTAGGATTAGTTAGGTGTAGCTAATTAGAATAAATTAGCAATTTAATTATTTTTTTATTCATTATTATTTATCCTTAGGCAATTTAAAATACAAACATAAAAATGACAAAAATCATATGCCTCAATTGTACTTAACCATACCTTTACATTTCACAAGTGTAATTGGGAAGATAATGATTGCAAAAATTAGTTTCACTTCCTAGAGACCAATGTACTTAGAAGGCTATAAGTCCATAGAATTCGACCAAATTGTGTGTGAATGCTTAGTGACTTGTATGGTTGGATGTAGGGTCTACTCATTGCTCATCACTTGGGTTTTGGATTTTGGTTTCATTATGGAATAAATGCTATTTCCCATGAATTCCATATGTTTTTGCTTTTTCCACCCAAAAAGCAATGCCACTTGTGAATTTTTTCCTTTGGAAATGACTATATTTTTAAAATTTTTCAAGAATGTGGGATTATTTTCTATAGTTTTCTAGTAAATATACTTTTTAAACCACTCAATTTCACCTTATGGCTAATTCTTTATGGCTATTTCCATCAAGCTGTGTCAAGTGGATTTTTCATTTTTGGCTATTTCTTAGTGGGACTTTGGTAATTTTTTTATATCATAAATAGTCATGAAGTTTTGATTTTTGATGTTATGGGTGTTTATTTCATGATTCAAGGATTCCAATGGATGTGAAATCATTCAATTTGGATGAACAGTTTGTTTTTGGGGAGTGTTTTTGTTTACTCGCATGAAATGGGTTTCTCAGTTAGGATGACCACAATTAGGTCACTTTTGTAATTTTTTCTAAACATTTAGCTTAGGAATTTTATGTTTTATTGTTATAGGCTTATAGTGCATGGATTTTGTAATTCCAACAATGGTGTAATCATCAAATTTTGTTGAGTAAATTTTTTACGAATGTTTCCATTAAGGTTATGCAAAACCAAGATTTTAAGGCTATTATGCATTTACCCCTATGAAGATGGACAATGTTGAGACTTTGGAAAATTTTGCCCATCAACATCCCATGATCTTGGGGATAGGCTAAAATGTTGGAAAGGGTTGAGAGGTGGTTTAGATTAAATTAAAATTTTTTAATTATTTTTCCTTTGTTGTTTACTATGGTCATCCTCTATAGTTTTGATGTTGTTTTGATTTTTCTAAGTATGAAATTAAGCTTGGAAACTAAAATTTTAATTCTACCCTATCCCTTTCACATTTTGAGTTCCAAAATATCAATTCCATGCTTTTAATTATAAATAGTCATTTTCAAACTTTTGATTTTAAACTATCATTTTCATTAAGTGTGGACTATTTGATTTGATGTTTTGCCTATGTGTTATTTTACATGTTGAAGTGTTATTTGGGTGTTGTTTTGCATGTCGAAGTATTATTTGGTTGTGTATGTAGGTTACTATGGTCATGCATTTAGTAATTATAATGTTCTTGATATTATGAAGTCTTAATTTAGATTTATACAAGGTTATAATAGCTATGTGTTAAATGGTACAGGGCCTTCTTGAAACCCATCCTAGTTGCCATAGAACTAGTTGGCGTTATGTGCTACATCCATGTGCTTGGTTTCAACACTCCATCCCCTAACATGGGGTGGAAAAACTACTCACTGTGGATTAGACTATTAGCTAGGGAATTCCTGATCTATCTACTTCAAAACTTTAGTATGATGATTTGATCACACTTAACTTCTAAAACAACAATAGCCATCATCAAGACCATTGTGGCTTTCTCCTTTAGCATGATCGTCAAGTTCCTAGTTGACAATCTTGAGCTTCATGTAGAGGGTGAAGCACACAATGACACCACCATTGTGGGCATTGGGAAATTATCAAAAATTTTGGAGATGCCTGAATTACCACATGGATAACACCTTAATGGTGGACCATCATGTGCACACCTTGTTTTAGAATCCTCAAGGCACTATCTACCATATAGAGGGGTATGCCTTGTTGTTATGAATTGTGTTTGTGATTTCCTAGTTATTTTTCTTTTTCCATGAAGTCATAATAATTTTTTTTTGTTTCACTTGCCTATAGGTACAGGGTAAACGATTAAGTACTGATCAAAGGTGACAACCTTTTGTTCTTAGCCTAGACCACAATGGGAGTGTTCATCAAAGGCCCAATCATAAGGGTTGAGGTGATGGACTAGTTGAAGGATGAGTTTGATAATTATATCAAATGTCATCTTAAGGCTTATTGGAGGTGTCCAGAAAATGGGACCATCCATAGTGGATGGGAAAATCCATCCTAAGATGCAACAGGGAACCCATCTCATAGAGCTCCAAGGATACCTTTGTCATATAGGAAAAGTGAGTATATTGGTTTGTTAATTTTGGTTATCTCTGATCATCTAGTTATTTAGTTTTTCAATTATTTAAATGGATATGATAATTTTAATTTGGTTATATTTTTTATGTTTGGGTTTTCATAATGCACCTATGTCAAGACTAATAGGTTGTTTTTGCTATGTTGTAGGAGTCATGCCATGTACTAAAGTGATTGTAATTACTTCAAGAAAAACTAAGGAGAGGCTGACCCTCAAGTTTGTTGAGCTGGAACCTACCCAATATTGGTTATCTAATCATGCACTCAAAGATGTTTAGGTAAGGATTATTCACATAGGCCTACTTGACATCTTCATGGTCCCAAGCCCTAGTGTTTCCACTACAAAAATGAATAACATCATTGACTCCTTTAGCAAAGGAGTCAAGAGGTTTGTCACTCCTGTTCACGGTATGACTATAACCTTGGATGTTAATGAATCCATCTTCTCAAACCTCTTTGACATTTATCATGAGGGTACAATGATTACCACCAAAGCAGAGAAGAAGGTGGATAACTAGGAGGAAGTTGAGGAGTGGTTAAACACTCGTCATGGTCACAAGGGATTATCTCTAAGCTAGTTCCAAGTTCTGAAGGCTAGAGAGATGTATCCCTTATTTCGATATCATGCATTTCCAATTTTGTTTTTTGCAAGGAAAGATAATGGATTTTGTGAGGCCTTAGATCTTGAAGAAGGTCCTAACCAAGGGCTCCCAATTCAATTGGGCTGCTCATTTGCTTTCTAGGCTATAAACTGAAATCCTAAAGCTTTGAGAAAGTATCAAATTAAAGTGCCATGTGCAATTTGTGTTCTTCGTAGCTTACCTATGGAGATTTGTGTAGTTTCTCATGGTAAAGAAGGATGGGTGATGGATGACACAAGATCCATCCTAACTCACCAAGCCTTGGATAACGAGACTTGTTCAAACCATGCATGCCCAGGACCCATTGGAAGATGTAGGTGAATCATTTTCCATCACCACCAAAGACTTTGTTGCGAAATGTGGTGTATCCCCTGATAGCATGGAGAGGAAGCCTCATGTTAAACAAGGAAATGTGGGAAAGGCCAAAAATTTGATTGCCAAAGCTAAGGGTTCAGCTAGAGCAAAACTTAAGAGGCCTTTAGTTGATGAGGTGGCATGGGTTGTAAAGGAGCCCTTAAAGTGATTATTAAGCTTAACCAGATGCAAGACAGGGTTAGAGGTACATTTTTTTTATTTTATTGTTTTTATTTTGTAGTTATATTTTGAGTTATGGTTTTGAAAAAATGTGCTAACTTTTTCTATGTTTTGCGGTTGTTGTTGTTGCAAGCAAACAACAAGAGTAGGAGGTGGCCACAATGACAACAGTAATTGAGGCAGAATGAAGGAATCAAGAGGAGGTAATAGTAGTAGCGGTAGTAGCTAATGTAGAATGAAGATGCCAAGAGGAGGAAGTAGTGCAACATCATAAAAATTAAGGTCTAGTTCATCCTCCTATGAATAATTTTGATGCCTTGTTTAAGGATTCACACTTGGATGAACCTCTTGCCATCACTCTAGAGGGCCTTTTAGGTAACTATAGTATTTTTTAGTTTTACGTGTTATTATTATTCTTTACCATGGTCATCAATTATTGATTTCTTATTTTGGTTATTCTAGCTTTGAAGCCTCAAGTTGAAGCTTCCACCTCCACCTCTATATGCAACCATGGATGCATACCCTTAACAAGATTGATTTCAAGTAGGGCGTAGCTATAGACATGATCAACCGGTTGCACTAGATAGCTCCAGAAGTTGGTAAGATTTCTAATCCATTTTTCCATTATTGTTTACATTTTATTGGTTTTTCATGGTTATATAAGTTTTGATATTTTCAATTTTTAGTTGTTTATAATTTTAAGCATCTAATTTTGTTATTTGTTTGTTGTTGTTTATAGTGCCTTAAGTTGAGATGGGATCCAAACTATCCCATAGAAATTGATGTACTACCTATTCTACCTTCTAATGTGGAGAATGTTCCACATAAGTTGTATGAGGGTGTCACTTCATGTGAACTCTCATGTGCAAAATCTTTGTGGAAATGCAGGCACTCTAATGAGTTCTTGTGGGAACAAGTTGTAGCATTAAGGATGGAGAAAAAGTAGCTAACAGAGGAGGTAAAGGATCTTAAGGATCACAAGGAGTTTGTAGAGGCCCAAGTAACCAATAAGGACTCCTTGTGCACTAAGGAGGTCACTTGGGCATGCTACTAAAATGCCATTCATGGAAAGGTTTCCCTTGCCAAAGAGGTAGTGGAATAGAAGCTACAGATTAATTTGATAAATCACAAGGCTAGCAGATGGAAGGACTATTATACTTGCATCCTTAAGTGGGGCCAAACATAAAAAGATCATAAGAGGTAATACTAGGTCGAGTGGGATGCCTATGTAAAGTGGCTTCAAGATGAGTCTATGGAATGGTGCTAATTGGAGCTGTTATGAAGGGGATCCATGCAAAGGAGGTCTACAAGTTGTTTGCAAACAATGTGGTGGTGGCTAACTTCCCAGTTCACCAAATGACTACTACCTCAAGGAAGGCAACCACCACCACTTTTTCACATGAGCCCCCTACATGGAGTGATGTCAATGAGAACAACATCCTCACAAGTGTTAACCTTGGGGATGTAGAGTGGGCCAACATGATTAAAGACCAAATCCTCCACCATCTAAAGGCTAGTCTTCAACCTTTCCCCACAAAGTTTGCTACTCTAGAATCCTTTGAGGTTTGTCTATTTTAGTTTTGCTAAGGTTGTTTTATACTTTTGCTTAAGTTATTAACTTGGTTTTATATGCATTGATTACTAATTGACTTTATGTTGTTATGTTATAGGCATCAAATGATACCAGCAGCCCTAGCAATGAAGGTGGAAATGACCCTTCACCTCCTCCTCCAGTTGCCCCCTAGCATCCTTAGTTGCCTATTTTTAGTTTTTCTTATTGATTGGTGTTGTGGTTGATGTTCTGGCTAATGTTAGTCAATTATTTACTTGTGGATGGTTTTATCCTTGGTTTATTATTTAAACATTTTTTGCCACACCATGTGGCCATGGCTATTATGTTGTAAACATTTGAAGTTTAAGTTTAATTTTAATTTTTGGTCATTTCATTATAGCATTATGATTTTCTTTATGTTACAGTTTTTATGGTTTTGAATTATAAATGTTGTTTAAGGCTATGTTGGCTATCTCAGCTATAATGTTGTAAAATATTGAAATGACTAGATTACAAGATTCTAGTCTAAACCAAGAACAAGGTAAAATGATTTTTGTCAGTTTAAGGTCATTTAGGGCCATATGTTGTTACCAATTTTAGGTCATGATAAGCTCCAATAGGAAAAGAGGAATTTTGATCTATTTCATGTTTTACAATTTTTATAGAATTTTTGGTTTTAAAATATTTATGGTTTTTACATTTAAAGGCTTCAAAAGTGAATGATAAATGGGAGTAAACTCTAGGCTATGATGTTATTGCTAGTTTAAGGCCATGGTGGGCCATGAAATAAAGGAATACATGAAAATTTTTATGGATTTTTCAAGTTTTAAAATTTTTACAATGCTTTTTTAATAAAAATAAAAGAAAGGCTTCAAAAGTAAAAATGCAAAACCAAAATGAACTCTAAGCTAAATGTCAATCTAACTTTAACACAAAGCAAAGGTAAAATGCAAACTAAGCTAAAAGGTTATAAATACATATGGTTACATGGTCATAGGTGCATGGGCTAAGAGGACTAGGGTTTCATATCACTTGTGCAAATGTTTCCTAATCTTTAAGAGATTAGGAAATGTGTATAGTTTATTTTTCACAAGCTAATATTCCCCATTCCCTTTGCTAATGATGTTAAAAGGGTGCTCCCCTCCCCCTCCTCCCCCCCCCCTAGTGCATCAGTAGGTTCATCATTGTTTATCTTGGCCTCTTTCACCACCATAGTCTCTTTGATTTTGTGGCCAATAGCAAGAGTTTCTTCCTAAAACTCCACTTTGAACCCCTCTTCTACATTGATGTTATTAACCACTAGGGGGACGACACTATTGCCATGAATGATTATTTCACCTCCCTCATAAGGTAGGTGAATCTCTTGGTGGATAAGCGAAGACATAGCTCCTAATTGAGCTAGCCAAGGTCTTCCTAGGACAAGATTGAATCCTAGTGTTTCCTCTACCACAAAGAAGTTTTTCATTGTGGGAAATTTCTCCCCTACCACAAAGCCTAAGGAGATGAAGCCTTTGATAGCAACCCATGATTCATTGAAGGATTTAAAGGTTGAAGTCATCATGTGCTGCATTTGCTCTGTCAAGCCCAAACACTCAACAATGGTATAAGGTATAACATTCTTTGTTGCTCCATCGTCAACATGCACCCTATGGACTTCATATTATCCTACCCATATGATTATAAAAAGGGGTGCCTTGGTTACTTTGTGATTTTTGGAATTTATCTTAATTTCACTATCGCAAAACACTAGTGATGTTGATCTCACTTTCCTAGGTAAAGAAGATGACATTACTACATGCATGGATTCTTCATTAGCAAGGATGTCCTCACTAATAGGGATGGAGGTCAACATCTTAAATAGTACTTCATGATGTGTAGTAAAAGTCATGACCAGGTCATACAAGCTCAAGGTTGTGTTCTTATGTTTTAAAGACTACTTAACCTATTCTATTGCATTGAGGAAGCTTTTGTTGTTGGCCATGGGTTTTCTTTCCCAATTATGCTTAATTTTCACCATGTGTCCCAAAATGTGCATTTCATGTTCTGGCTATTATTGTTGTGACTTCTCCTCTTTCCCTTTCTCTTGAGACCTAGGTTCCTTCCATGATATACTGGTTGAAGTAGCTTAGGTTGTAGAGGTCATGGGGATAGATGATATGGGAGTGGGCTTTGGTGGACCCACTTCTTTCCAACCCTTGGCCTACTTATGATTCTTGTTCTTGGCCTTCTACGTACACTTCTTCCTTTACTTTATTAGAGACTTCTTATTATCTTCGTTCATTTGTGAAGAAGTTGTTACATTAGCTATGATGAGAGGTCACTATTTGGCTACATGGGTGGACTGAGTTATAGTAGGAGGAGGAGGAATCCTAATGAAAAAAGGCTCCTTGGAAGGGATTAGTGATGGCAACCTTACAACAAAGGGGGGCCTTGAACTAGTAGAAGCTAAAGGGCCCCTTTCATTGCAAGGAGGCATCCAAATCATGAATGACTCCCTTGAAGGCCTTGGATCATGGTTAACATTGAATGCTACTATGGTGTAGGGGTTGTTATTGGCATTCAATAGGTCCTTGTACACATGCACCAACTAATTTTGAGGTCAAATAGGGTTAAAAATGTCAAGAACTAGCTCACTCATATCTATCATCTTTTGTAGGTCATCCTTCAACGGAAGACAAAAGTCAATGTCATGACCTAGTAATTGATGATAGTGACAAAAGCGATCGAGCTTAAAATACCTAGGTATCTAAGGGTCATAGTTAATTTCTTGAGTAGGGTCCTTGGCTATTTCACATACCTTCTCATGCCTCTTGCAAGCATTTTCAGTCATTTTCTTATATTGGTTTCTCCCATTCTTCAATAGTTGATCTAACAATTTGGATGGTTTCAAAGGTAGCATAGTGTATTTTGTTTGGTCATTCCACTTGAAGTTGGGTCTACAAGTAGTTAATGTTGTGGCCCCAAATGTTGAGGGCTGGTTGTTATGGTTGTTAGCAAGGGCCTTAGGTTGATTGGTTCTTGGCCCTTGATTCGTTGTCTTGGTTTCTTTGGATACAATTGCCACTACCACATTGTTCTATCTACCCCTATCCTTATCCTTTGGAGTATGTTGGTTTTTATAAGCCATGTAGGCAAGGTTGTGACTAGCCTCCACTTCATCCTCTATGTTTTAGTCTAGGAGAAGGTCTAGCTTAGTGACTACAGGTTAAGATAGTATAGTTTTAACTTGATAAAATCATTAAGTACCCCGTTGAATATAGCCAAAAGGTGAGTTTCAACTATAGGTTCTCGTATCTCATTGAGTAAACTATTCCATTGTTGAATGAACTTCTACACTAGTTTGAGGAGGTCTTGCTTGCTGGTCAAGTGTGGTGTTAAGCTTCAAGTTGTACTTGAAGTGGTTAACAAATTATAATATTAGGTCCTCCAAAGGGAATATGAATTCTCTTGACAAGGCATAGTACTAATCAAGGGCCTTTCCCGTAAGTGACATAGGGAAGATCCTAGTTATTAAGTGTGGCCAAGCTTGTAATAACAAGCACTGAGAGCAAAAGATTTATAAGGTGAGAGTTCGAGTCACCTTTGTCATTGTACTTTGTAAACTATAGAATGGGGCAACCAAAGGGAGAGTTAGAGGTGGAACCACAAGACTAATGGGATTTTCTTGATAGAAGTCCATAATCTTTATGGTTTAGGATGTAGAGGCCATGAGCCTTTTCAAATCTTTCGTAAGGTCTTGAATCATCTAAAAGGCTTGATCTAGGTCCTAAGGTATCCTTTTCCATTGTGGGGTTTGCACAAAAGGCTATGATATCTGTTGGAAGGCCTATGGCCTCACGAACAATTATGGCACCAAGGGAAGAGGTTGTGTCATCATGGTGATCATTGGGCCAAACAAAGAAAAAGACATTTATGCCAGTATCTAGGGAAAAATGGGAAAAAGGAGGTATGTAACCCCTGGGTTACTTAGGGTTCCATGGTGGGCCCAATTGGGTAGGTAAAGGATTGGTGGTCATGACAACTACTAATGATGCTTTCATAGACTTAGGTTTGGTAGTGAATGATATGGAGAAGGGGAAGGTTGTGGGCTATGGCACCGATTGTATTTGGTGCACTATGATGACAAGCATGGATCCAAATATGGTAGGATAAGGAGGAGATAAAGGCTAAGGGGCATACCCCATGGAAGAGGCAAGGGGAATTAAGGTGGGCAAGGTGGCTTTAAGAGTTTCTTGTTGGAAAAGCTTACCTAGGACCTTCTCATGTTCAAACTCAACTCCAAACTCATCCTCTTCTTCTTGTTGCTCATCCAAGCTAGCTTTTTCATCCTCTTCATCCATCTCAATCAGTTGAGACAAAATGTGAGCATAGGTTTTGGTTAGGGGTATTTTGTCATATGAGGAAGGAATGTACTCTTTCCCATCTTGATATATAAGTTCATGCTCCCTTTTGGCCTCTGCTTCCAACATTAGAAATAGCATGCTAGCCTAAATCTTGGCATAAATGAAGTTATAATAGTCTTTGTTTATGACCATGAAATCAGGACTTCACCCCCTAAGCCTTAAGGATTGCCTACATTTTTCTATGGCAGGGTCTTTGGGGTCATAAACCCTTACTACCTATTTCCTACCAACCATCTCAATGAAGTTAAAAGGTAACATGCTCAAATAGCTAAAAAACATACTAAAAATGTAGTTTTAGCACTCTTTATTATTTTTAGTAAAAATGAAATAAGTAGGATAATTCATTAACGTAGTTGACCGCAAGTGAAAGGTAGTGAGAAACTACTATTGTAAAATACTATGTAGTAGGTAGTTGTGTATTGTGAAATAGGTAGGGTAGTTACCAACTAACTACACTGAGTGGTGAAAATGGAAAAAAGAGGTTTTCCAACTAGAAACTAGATTTTTAGATAGAAAAAGGATTTTGAAATGAAAAAAGGCTTTCAAAATGGAATAGGGCTTTTCAAATGGAAACTATGTTATGAAATGGAATATGTTTCTATAACTGGAATATGTTTTCGAAACAAAATACATTTTCCAATGGAATGGCAAATGGTTTTCATAATGAAAAATTTCTTCCAAAATAGAATATGTCTTCTAGAATGGAAAATGTTTTAAGAATGGAATATGTTTTAGATTTGGACTACATTGGTTCCTAGGAATCCAACAACTATTGTGAAAATACAGTGAAAACATCCAACTTGATTACCACAACTATGCTAAGGTAGGGAAAGGGTCTGGGTAGCAATAGAATATGTTGATAGGTCTTGGAGTTAGACATGTAACAAACTTGATGCATGAAAAAGGGGTTTATGGTTAAGAATTTGGGCAAAGGCCCTTCTTATGGCACTAGAAAACTATTGGACTTAGAAAATTCGGTTACTGGAATGAAACTTAGAATATCCAAAGTGTTGGAACCATTTGAGCCTCAGATCCCAAGGACCTTTGAAAATAGGATCCAAGGCATCCTAAATCATTTGGCTGATCACCTAGGAACTTACGAAAGTGTAAAAAAGGCCATGTAAATGTAAATGTAAACATAAAAATAAATGAAAATGTAAATGTAAACGAAAATGGAAATGTAAGTGGAAAATGGAATCGTAGACCCAAAATGGAAAATGACACAAAATGAAAACATGAAATCAGATTTTCATAACAATGAACTATGACTTTATTAAAAATGAAAAATAAAGTTTTAGGTTTAAAAAGTATAGATTTTGTGCTATGTGCACAAGAAGTGACCTAAAGGAGCTTGAAGTTTATTTGAGCCTATGATCTGCATTTGGAACTCCATAATTCGAATGCCTCCTAGCTTCAGTTTCTAGCAACTCTACACTGGTTTCCACCGAGATTAGCAATTTATGGTTATGGGTTGGTGTTCTACCTTTATTGCAATGGTATTATGTGGAAGTTACTATGTCCAACATAGCTACCAGTCTCTACTGCTAAAGGGGTTGCAAGGTTGCAAGAGCTTTTGGTTGCAAAATTCTTTTTAGGCTATGGAAAATGCTCAAAGTTGGGAACCAGAACAAGGTGTTTACATTTGAGTTTAATGTGTATGGAATTATTATTTTTAGGGCCTACACATCACTGTCATAACTGCTGATAGGTTGATGTCAATTTGTAGGTTACAATGGTTACACATTTCAGCATAGTTGCCATTTATAGTAAGTTTGAAATACATCATAGCCACCAAAACCCATCCGTTTACTATAAATAGTAAATGAACTTTTGTGAATACACTGACACCATTCCAACTATGTTGGCCTTTGTGAGCTATACTGGAGTTGTTGGAAAATTTTGAAAAGTGTGGAAAATGTGGAAAACATTAAAAACTATGGGAAATGTTGGAAACTATCAGAACTAATGGAAAATGTTATCTACATTGGCCATGCTACAACTGTTGAAGACTTGGGGTGACTATGCTAGCCACTATTGGGAAAATGGAATATGCTACTAATTCCAAAATGGAAAATGTCATCAATTCCAAAAATGGAAAATGTTGCCAATTCCAAAATGGAAAATTCCAATAGTTCTAACACTACATCTACGCTAGGTTTTTGTGGTGACTACGTTGGGTTGGAAATGGAAAATCCCATCTATTGCATCCACACCAAGGGGGTGGATAGTTCCAGCGTAGTTGAGGCTATACCCTCTAAAAACCTATGAAAATGCTAATTTTGGCCATCCCAAAATCATTTTCAACATTGCCAAGCCCAAATATAAACATGAGGTACCTTTTCCACTTGGAAGGTGAGGCAATAACAAATTTTGAGGTATTTTTCAATTCCAAAAAGCTAAAGTATCCAAGATTGTAGCTCATGTACTAAAAATCTTACATTTACAATAAGAACTTGCCTCAAGTTGGGAAATGAAGATTACAACTTACCACATGAATTTTTGGTGGTGTTTTAATAGGTTTCTATGAAATCTTAGGAATAAATATTTATTTTCCCTTAGTCATTAAAGAAATTTAATGAGTAGTGAGGTATCCCTACGCTCAACCATACAAATACGAGCATACACGCATGATTCGATCAAATTCCAAGGACTAAGTGCTTACACACCTTTGTGGAACAAGGATGGGTTGATCAATCATTGTCTTCCCAAGCTTACTTGTATAGCATGGTTGTATGGTTAAGTAAACTTGAGGAACATGATTTTTATAGTTTTTATGTTTTTATGTCCTAGTGCTACAAAGGGAGGAGAGAGATAAGTAGGTAACTAAATTTGATTTAACTACTCAACTATGCTTTAACTAGTTCTAACACTAGCATCATTTTTCACTTGCCATACTCATCCTGAACAAGTGCAACACTACTGGGATTACCAAATGCTAATCATTACTAGGTTACCAAGTGTTACACACATGCTTGAAGTGATTGTACTAAGTGTGCTTACTTAGGAGAGTTGTAGGGTGAGAGAAAACATTAATTAACTAAGGAAAGCATTAAGTAACAGTAATTAACATTAATTACTCTATTCTAACTGTTACAAGGTTTATTCCAAAGTTCGTCTTTATTGCCATCCACAAGGTGTGCTCAGGTACACAATGCTCAAATGAAGATCCATTCACTTTATGACTCCTACCGCAGGCACTCAGAAATAATTCTATCTCTAAAAAAGAAAAAAGGCAAGAGTTTGGGTAAGGGACTAAGACTAACTATGTAAACCAAGTGCACCCACCTCTTATTTATAGGTAATGAGGTAGGCCGCGATATCACATATGCGATATCGCATGGAAGGCTTCGATATCGCATACGTGATATCGTGGTTGCGATATCACAACTCACCATACCCCCACGACTGAATGAAAAATCATCCTTGAGTTCCTTACAAAATATTGGGAAGGTATGGGATTATTAACTAAATAAGAACTAATAGCGACAGGGAATAATAGACTCAAAGTGCCTAGTGAACGGATCGATAAACATATTACAACATTGGTGTTCACACCCTTTGTGGTGAACATTGTACATAAATGACATCCAGACCCTCATTCAATAGCTTGAATAGAGAGTAAAGAAAATGAGGTGCATTTCTACCAACATCACGATTGTGCCTTCCATTGTTTATCCATAGTCATGCAACCAAACTTGTTCCCAGCGTAAATGCTCTAGCTCCAGTCCATCCCAAGTGCTTCCTCCTATCCCAGTCCATAGTTCATGTAATCACCATCTACACACACAACACAGAAACTAGGTTAGAGGTTATCACAGATAACTACCTAAGGTGTAGGGATGATACAAGTAGTAGAATGAAAAAATTTGCAATAGGGCCTCCACGACTAAGAGTAAACCTTCGATAGCAATAGGGTGGAAAAGTATAAGGAACAAGAAAAATGGGAAAAATAACAACAGCGATGCCAATAAAATGAATGTCATGGATGGGGATGAAATGAGAAATTATTGATTACAAGAAATGTTTAAGAAAAGAATTTAACAATTGCACCATAAAGGAATATCAGTGGGTCCTCCCCAAAGTAGGCTTATACCCCCTAACAAACCCACAAACCAAAGAGTCCATAGGCTTTAGGAATGACATATGGAAACAATAGTTAAAGATTGACCCACAAGAATTTACCAAAGAATAACAATGCATCAACCAGGATATAGACTAATCATAAAACTGGCAATGAGGTGGAAAATGGAAAGAAAGATGGAGAGTAGAAAATGGAATGGAATCCCAAGTGCAAGGTTGTGTAAAGTCCCTTGTGTATTTTATGGTTAAGGTGACTAAGTAGAACTCATTCGAAATCCAGACTCAAACCAACCACATTCAGTGACCTCACATTAATACACTTGGCCAAACCATCCCCTTGAAGCAACAAAAATGCTTCCCCAAAGAGTCACCACCATTCCAAGGAGAGCGAGAGGGAGAAGCAGGAAGTGAGAAAGGGACTTAGTTAGAGGGAACCTTCAGGCATGGGTAACATGTCTTTCCTATGCCATAACCAGTGCTTGTAGCCTAGATTTCTTTATTATGTCTAAGGTGTGTGTTTTGAATCCTCACCAATTTTTTTTTGTGGTTTTTCACATGAGAACCACACCATGCAAAGACTTATTTTTATTCACTCAGCTTCCTGATATTTGATCAATGGCAAAATGGTGAAAAACTCATGAAAAGCATCCAAGCACCCAAAAGAATAGCCAGCACACGTGCATCGAATTCCCTTGAAGTCACATCCTTTTCATCCATTGAGTCCTTCCTTGGTTTGAAGAATACCAAGCCACCAATTCATTGATAAGTTTATTTATAAAAAGGGATAGTACATTTCCAAAGCCAAGAGAGACCATAGAGTTGAATGGAGGAATGAACGATGTGAACTCATTGCCTATTTTATCAAACGAACCATATCTTAATATCAACATTAAGAATCAAAGGTAAAAACCAAACATTAAAAATCAACACTATTATAATACAATCCACCATCATAAGCACTTATTGTATGATGAATGAAACTAAATCAAACAAAGAAATAGGAAAAAAATGTGAACGATGGTGTAAGACAAAAAATAAGTAAATTTGAAAAATGTGCAAAACAAAAAGGTGTAAAACAAAAAAAAATATCAAAAAAGTTGAGGGCTTAGAATGGTTAGCATTGGTGGCCATCTCCCCCATGACTAAGTTGAAAGGAGGAGATCTGAAATAATGAGCAAGGTTGTCCACCAACAGAGGTAGTATTGGTACTGGCTATTCTAAGCTCATGGAAAGGTTTGGTTTGTTGTATGTTAACCAACGATTTCTTATCCAAGCTCTTAGGTTTGTAGATCATCATGGCCCCTGAAGAAAAAGTTGTATAAATAATATAAGGTCCTTCCCACAGTGTTTAAAATTTAGTGTGTTGTGGCACGTGTATGGGATTCCAGTACAGAACCTTATCTCCTAGTTGATATTTAACTTTCCTAATTTTCAAGTCATGACATCATTTACTGAAGGCCTTATGCAATTCATTAGATGACAGGGTGGCTAATTAGTTATCATCTAGCAAGTTAAGGGTCATTAACTATTCTTTTTATGCTAGATCAAGGTCAAGGTTGAGATCACATGCCATAGATAGTGTACGGAGTTCTGCTTGAATGGGAAGCATTGGAAGTTTCATGTACACTAACTCATAAGGAGAGTAGCCTATAAGGAGTTTCCATGTGAAGCGGTATGCCCAAAGAGTATCATTCATTTTGGTGCTCCAGTCTCTCCTATACTTGCTAATAGTTCTTATCAATATTTTCATAATCTCCCTATTGGTGACCTCAGCTTGACCATTTGATTGAGGGTGGTATGGTGTAGTCAGTTTGTATTCAACCTCTACACATTGCATTAATTTCAGAAAAGTTGCACCTGTGAAGTGTACCATTGTCTAAAATAAGTGCACACAGCACACCAAACCTATTTATGACTTGTTGTTGAACAAATCATGTAGCTGTAGATGATGTACAATCCTTAACAACACCTACTTCTACCCATTTTGTAAAATAGTCAACAACAACAATGATGTAAGCTTTCCCATTTGACATTGGTATAATGGGCCCCATAAAATCAATTCCCCATATGTCGAAGGATTCTAAAGGTTGAATCCATTGTTGCAGAGCCTCCATTCTAGTAGTCATTCCCCCATCACATTGATAGTGCTCACAATATTGGAAAAAATTATGGGCATCCTAAAACAATGTAGGCCAATAATATCCTGCAAGCAAGATTTTAAGGGTTGTTCGTCTCCTGGCATAATGACCCCCACAAGGACCCTCATGAGCATCTTGGAGAACTCGAAGTTGATTTATATCGAGAACACACCATTGAACCAAGCGATCGATACATACTTTATAACGTTGCCCATTGATCTCCATAAAATACTTGGCTCGATGAAGGAACTGTTGTTTTCTTTTAGCATCTAACTCTTATGGTGTTTGTTATGTAAGGAGATAGGTGAGAACACTACTATACGAGTTTTTTGTCATGGTAAATTGGTTAGTTACTACACTTGCAAAGAGAAGTTCATTAGGGAAATGATCAGAAATTGGATACTCATCTTCTTTGTTGTCCCATCGCAACCAAGATAAATGATCAGCAACTATGTTCTCGGTGCCTTTTCGATCAATCATTGTAAGATCAAACTCTTTTAAGATTATGAGCCATCATATGATGCAAGGGATCACCATTGGTTTATTCATTAGGAACCTTATTGCACTATGATCTGTGTGCACGAATACCTTAGAGCCCAAGACATAGTGCCTAAATTTTTCTAGTGTAAACACTACAGCCATTAATTCTCTCTGTTGTAGTGTAGTTGATTTGTGCACCAGCAATATTCCTATTTGCATAGTGGATGTAATAAGGACATTTTTGGTCATCTAACTGTGTAAGTACAGCTCCTAAAGCATAGTTAGATACATCAATCATTATGTGGAATGGTCTGGACTAGTCAGGAACTTGTAGAATGGGTGTTTCTATGAGCTTCTATTTTAAAGTTTGCAAAGCTAGTTTGCATTCCCTAGTCCATTCGAAAGGTACATCCTTTTTCGTTAGTTCAACTAATGGTTTTGCAACCTTAGAAAAATTCTCAATAAAGCATCTATAGTAGCTAGTGTGTCCAAAGAAATGATCGAATATCTTTTACAGTTTCAGGTTGCTGAGTAATTCCTTGGATAACTTTGATCTTTTCAGGGTCTACCTCTATCCTAATTTGTGAGATCTTATGCCCTAATATTATGCCTTCTTGGATCATTAAATGGCTTTTTCTCTAGTTGGGCCTTAAATTGGTTTCTACACATCACTTTAGTACTTGCTCTACCTGGTCCAAGGCTTGATCAAAGTTCGCTCCGTAAGTGGAGAAGTCGTCCATGAAGACTTCCACACCATTTCCTATCTATTGTTGGAATATGCTTAGAACTAATTTTTGAAACGTTGCATGGGCATTGCACAAGCCAAACAGCATCTATTTGTATGCAAATGTTCCCCAAAGACTAGTGAACATAGTCTTGGCTTGGTCTTCTAGGGCTATTTGTATTTGGTTATACCCACTATACCCATCTAGAAAACTATAATAGCGATGCCTTGCAATAGTGTCTAAGACTTGGTCTATGAATGGCAATGGAAAGTGGTCTTTAAATGTTGCCATATTCAATAGCCTAAAATCTATGCACATCCTCCATTTATCTTCCTTTTTAGGCACAATAACTAAGGGACTAACCCATTCACTATCAGCAATGGGGTATATGAACCTAGCTTTTAGAAGTTGTTCGATTTCTTCCTTAACCACTTGCTTAAGCTTTGGGTTCAATCACCTTTGCGGTTGTCATTGAGGCTTCATGGAGGGATCAATGTAAATTTTGTGCTGGCATATCCTAGGATCTATTCCAGTTAATTTAGGATATGACCAAGTGAAGGCTTTCGATCATTTGTTTATTACCTTCAATAGTCCCTCTTTCTGTTGAGGAGCGAGCTTCACGTTGATAATTACCAATTTTCCATTCTTGAGAAATGTGTATTCCATACTAGTGGGAAATGGTTTTAACTTAAGGGGTTCCTGCTTAAACTTCTCAGGGATTTCCAACTTCCCCCACTTGATATTTTTAATGTTGAGACTTGGAAGTTGGCAATGGACTTAATCTAATGTGTTTATGCTATCAATGTAAGCGTAAGTCAAACCCTCAGTTGGTTCCATCCATATAGTTGAACTACTCTCTTGACTAGCTATCAACCATTGGGTGCCTTCTTGTCTTGTGGCTACTACATATAGGCATCTTTGTATATTAGTCACTTGTGCACACTGATTACATGCAAGCAATGTTAAACGTTGCATGAACCATGACTTTTGCCTGCAATTACACCCTGTGTTACTATATGCAATGCATAGAACTTTCTTCTTCTTAATCTTTCCAAATGTATTTTCCTTTGATATTTCCAGGGAAAGATCATGGATTCCTAGGTGCACGTCAATTGTGCTTAGCCATGCTCTTCCCATTATTATTGGGAATTCCCTTTTACCATTGTTCACTTGAATCACTAAGAGGTTACCTGGATACGACCACCCACAAACAATGGTGACAACGTCCTCCACTAGTCCTAATGGGATAGTGATGGATTGGTCAACCAACTCTAAACAAATGTTACTCTTTTTTAGTGGAGGTAGGTTCTAGTCTTTGTACATTTCTTGAGAGATTAGGCTGACACTGGAACCTAAATCCAAAAGATCCTTGCACGGTTCATTCTCAATGATTTGTAAATATATAAGAGGACTTCCAAAATCAAAAAATTTCCTAGGAAGATGGTCGACCGTAATCTAATCGATGATGGCATGAGTTAACATGACCATATGCATTGGGCACGATGTTTGGCCTTAAGGGAGCTCTTAAGTTTTGATTGGTAATGAGGCATCTAAAGGATTAGCTACTTGAGGTTGTAAGGACTTGGACTATTAGTTCTAAAGAAAGTTCTTTTCCTCACACAGTTCTCAGAACCAATAGTAGATTTAGGGTTAACAGCCCTTATAGCATTACGTTGCTGCGGCTAGGCAGGGAGTTCACCCTACATAGCTATAGCAGGTGGTAATCGGGATATGGGTGGAAGAGGTGTAATCATATGAGAAGGATAGTATGTCTATGGAACATCACCCCTAGGAGAAGGAGTCCTATAGTAATCACAAGCTTGGTAGTGAGGTTGAGGAGTGATGTGAATAGTAGAGTCACATGGAGAGACTGGTTGTTGCACGTAATATCCATACATGTCAGGTTACTGGTAAGGATACTGTTGCCATGGTGGTGGCATTCCCCATGATCGTGGGTATTTCCATTGTTGATACTGCTCAATTGGTTGTGGTTGAGTTCCATTTGGATAATATGTTAAGGGTTGGTGGAACTACCTTGGGTTACCTTGAGGATAAGGTAACCTTCAGGGTGTTTTCCTTTTGTTTAATTGTGGGTTGAGTGCATACACCCCAGACTCCTGTAGATGTGAGATTATAGGGCAACATCCCTTAGGATGGTCATATTGGCATATCTCGCATCCACTATCATTGTCTATATCTAAATCCACAACCTCTTCGATGATGGCAGCTTTGTCCTTACCCTTGTTACATGCATATTCTGCTTCTCTCTTTTTTTTTTCTTTTCCCATTCACTACTTTGCCCTCTAGACTCCTCTACTACTTTGAGAACAATTTCAAATTTATCATCTAGGGAGTCCCACATTTGGTCCACCTTTTCTGATACTTTCGATGCAAGTTTTTGAATGGGCAAAGTTTTCCTATTCACCATCTCTTTGAGTGGTGACTCTTCTTCATCCTCACAAAATCTTACTCCCTTCTTTCGGAGGGAAGGATCTTTGTTATATTCCTCCACACTCTCTCTTTTCCATAACTCACCTTCCTCTTTAGCAACTTGCTCTAATAATCTTTGTACTTGATGGATCCTAAGCTCGAATAGTCTTCCTTAGACATAAGTCCCAAGGGTTCTTCGCGTTTCATGCCTAAGCCCATCTACGAGATGGCGTAGTTGATCCCTCTATGAATAACCATGGCTGGGAAAATGATGTAACAGTGCATAATATTGGACCATGGAAACATCTAAGGGTTCATGTCCTCCTTGTTTCCAACCTTGGATTTTCTTTCACAGGTTGGACACTTGAGAGTACATTTGGTACTTATCGTTGAACAATTCTAACATGGTACTCCACCTACGAATGGATTCTAGTTCTAAGGACCGATACCAGCTTTCTGCTTCTTTGATTAGCATCCATGGAAACAACTTTAATTTTTTCCATTTTTTTTCTATGTTTTGTAAGGCACATGCATCATGAAATGCTTATAGATGATTTTGAGGATCAGTGTTGTATCCCCCTTCAAATCATGGGATATTGTTCATGTCTAATCTCTTGATCTACTATCCTTTTGGTGCCTTTTTGGGATCCTAATGGCTTTAGTTATGTCTAACATACTTCAAGTAGCAAGTAGGGGTTCATTGTGATCATCTCGTCTGTGGCGTCTATGATGCCCATGTTGTTCCCTACTCTCCCTTCTTTCACAGTGTGTTTCTCTATAGGGCCCTTGACCCCTTTCTTGACTATATTATCTATGACTCCCGTTTCACTTACCCTTATCCTCATGGTCTTTTTCTTTGTGACTACATCTAGATCCTGAAGGAGAAGGTGAAGGATATGATGAAGGTGAAGAAGAAGTGGCTCTATAACCATGTTGGTGCCTACTTCCTTCCTTTCAGTGGTCATGGCCTCGATTGTAGTTACGATCAAAATTTCCATCTTTCTCATGTGTTCATGTTCCTTTTTTAGACCCTTTATGTTTTTCAGTACCAGAATTTGGGTTATGGATAGTTGAGTAAAGATTCTAATACAAAACCCCTTGACTGAAGCCAATGGGAAGATCATTCTATGGGTGGCTATCTAAGGTAGGTTCACCACCCTCATTTTCGCTTAGGACATGTGGGACATTCTGCAACAACTTTCCCTTCATGGATTCATGACATCTCTCCTGTTGTAAATCTCGTTGACACTATGCCTCCGTGAGTCAATAATCTCTCAAGTTATGATCATGTACAATGTACTCTGCCTGTAAGTGCTACATACCAATTCGTGTGAGATCATGAAGAAGCATGCCTAGGACTAAGCAATCGAGAGGTAACACTATGTTACCTTCTAAATCTTGCCAATGCAGTTGTTCATCCTGGTGGAGGATAAAGGCAAAGTTTGGTATATACTCATCGAGATGAACATATACCATGTGAAACTATTGAGGGATTGGCATATTATCATGTGCACTATGCCTCTAATTTTTCCCTGTATCAGACCTCGATGGTGAAACACTTTCATACGAAGAAGGAGACATGATTGTCTATTCAGTGTGAAATGTATTATATATTATTATATATATATATATATTTTCTTGTAACCAACCCTAAGGGTTCATTCCAACAATGAGAAAGATTTCCTAAGTTCTAATTAGCGCACAAATAATAATGTCCCTAGCAACAGCACCAATGATGAGTGACGAGGTATCCCTATGCTCAACCATATGAATACGAGCATACACACACAATCCAGTCAAATTCCAAGGACTAAGTGCTTACGTGCCTTTGTGGAACAATGATGGGTTGATCAATCATTGTCTTCCCAAGCTTACTTGTATAGCATGATTGTATGGTTAAGTAAACTTGAGGTACGTGATTTTTATAGTTTTTTATATTTTTATGTCCTAGTGCTACAAAGGGAGGAGAGAGATAAGTAAGTAACTAATTTTGATTTAACTACTCAATTATGCTTTAACTAGTCCTAACACTAGCATCCATTCTCACTTGCCATACACATCTTGAAGTGCAACACTACTTGGATTATCAAATGCTAATCGCTACTGGGTTACCAAGTGTTACACGCATGCTTGAAGTGATCATACTGAGTGTGCTTACTTAGGAGAGTTGTAGGGTGAGAGAGAACATTAATTAACTAAGGAAAGTATTAAGTAATAGTAATTAACATTAATTAATCTATTCTGAATGCTATAGGGTTTATCACAAAGTTTGTCTTTATTGCCGTCCACAAGGTGTGCTTAGGTACACAATGCTCTAATGAAGATCCATTCACTTTATCACTCCTACTACGGGCACTTAGAAATAATTGTCTCTAAAAAAGGAAAAAGGCAAGAGTTTGGGTAAGGGACTAAGACTAACTATGCAAACCAAGTGCACCCACCTCTTATTTATAGACAATGAGGCATGTTGCGATATCGTGTACGTGATATCACGTACGCGATATCGTGTACGCAATATCGCGTGAAAGGCTTCGATATCATGTACGCAATATCGCAAATGCAATATCATGACTCATCAAAATTTTTTAAAAATTGATTTCACTAAAACATTTCTTAAAGGTATATTTTGTTGAACAGTAGTAAAAGAAAGGATGGGCTAACTTTTAAACATCATCAAAAGAAATTATTATAGAATCTACAGCATTTGTAGAAAAAACCTTAGTAGGATCTACAACATTTATAGAAGAAACCTTACTAGTATTTGTAGTAGCTTGGTTACTACATCATCATAAATAGCATGGGTGCTATATGTAACATGATGTCATATAACATAAGTATGTGTATCATGATACTCTATGTCCCATATAAAACCATAAAAATGCACATACGTTAATATCAATTAAATTTCCCACAAATACATGAATTTGACTATAAGTACACCCCAAGACATGTAGTCTATATGATAACATAGAAGAATTAAAGAGAAAGATAACAATGCCTCAAGTATGACTCAAATTGATAACCTCTTGCATAGTAAGATAATAAGCTAACCATTTGAGCCACCTATTTTGAGTAATTTTTTTCTATAAAATATAGGAAAATTTTTCATTTTAAAAATGAAAAATATTAGTACACCATTTTAATGCTATGTATTTATGACATCCTATTTCTAGATGTCATGGCAAACATTAGACATCTATTATATTTAACATTACGCATAGTTAACATGATAGGGTAAATGTAGAAGGAAATTTATTCATAAGGAAATATAGAATCATTCAACCTATCTTTTGGCATCTATCCCTTAGAGGCAATCCTACACTATCACCGTGGTTAGGCCTAGCCTTAGTTAAAAGGAATGGCCAAACTTCTTCCTGTTTTGATTTACCTATCTTTGTTACTCACCTTTACCAACTCTTCAATTTCATGTTGGCACAACCTATAATGTATTAAATATAAATACCTTAAGTCAAACCTCCAAAGGTTTTCTCAAGTAACATGCTCATAATTACATGTCCTTTTATTAAAGGTCTTATTATAATAATTATAACTTCTTAATATAAAATGATATCATTTGGAATGGAGATGTGACAATAGTACATAGCAATATAAGAGCCTCAATATATGCAATGTATTCTTATTTGGATACATGGTTATGATTCTTCAAACCTAATAAATCATAAACTATAGGCATAACTAGAAAAGATAAGTCTTATTTATTTTATTTAGGTAAAATTACCAATGGAGGATAATAGTTTAATATAGATTTAAAGATGATTTTCTCTTAATTTTGCAAGGAAAAAATCTGAACAACACATCATCACAAAAATAGCTAAAGAGTATTAGTACCCATTAAATTCACATCCTATTTCTCATCTTTTAAAATTTTAAATTATGAATTAATGTCATGGTTTCTTCCAACAAATTTTTAAAGGCCAAGCTATTATTTATGAAAACTATAATAAAGTGCTTTGATGAATTTTCTTTTGTAAGCTATATTAATATTTTGGATTTATACTTTATGAAAATCTATCATTTTAAGGGATAGTAAAGTGTTTTGATTTTGTTTTACTTCATGATTTATATGAATATCTATCAGAATAGATCACTTCTTGATATATATTTCTACTGAAAACTGCATTTATTCACTCAAGTAAAAATTTTATACCAGTAACTCAGATTATCCTTGAATATTACAGAATTAATGTATTGCATGCCTACTATTTTACTGAATCTTTTTTTCTTGAACTAGTCAATTCTAGAATGATTAAAAAATTGTTGGATTTTAAAGTTCTTATGGATTAGTACAATACTTTTATTTCTCAAGAATGGAAATTAAATTTTGATCCCAATTCTTCTAATTATTTTAAAATCCTTTGCTAGACTGAATTAGAATTTTTTTAAAAAAATTCAAAGTGTTGAAAGAAAAATTATTAGCAACATTCACACAAGTTTTAAAAACTAAGTTAAAAACATTACTAGATAGTGTGTAATGCATACATTATTTTGTAGAGATTAATATATGGCCGAGGAAGATAGAATTAAAACTCAAGGCAAGTAATCAATATTTTTTCCAAAAAATTATATACTATAATTTATAAAGATGTTGGAACTATTGTTATTGTAGTGGTCATGTTATTGGGATTTATTCTCTTTTCAATAAAAAAGTTGTTGATGAGTGGCGAGGTACCCCTACACTCAACCATACGAATTCAGACATAAAAGTTTAATGTTAGACCTGGTTTGTTTAGGTGACACATAAAGGACCTGGTTTTGAGGAACGTTTGATAAAATGATAACAAAGGAAAGAATAGATTTGGCAATGAAGTACTTAGAGGGTATAAGATGATGTGGTGGTATGCAACAAGTACAAATTGCAAAAGTCACGCAAGTGGGTCCTCACCAAAGCAGGTTCCAACTTATAATGCCCTTGCGTAACCACACCTTAAAATGTCCGTAGGCACTAGAAGGGTTAAATGTAATCCATACCAGTCTCACAAAACACACACATGTAGATACCACAGGAATGAGATAAGAATTCTATGCTATACAAGACACGAGCTACAATTACATGAACAGCGAGATGAGATGGACTATAGAAGGGATTGTAGAGATTGGGACATGAGGTAACTAACCCAGGGCATAGTGAATCCTGCATGTAAAGCATGATTAATGTGTCATTAACCTGTCATTCCAAGATCAGGACCAAGTCCATTCCTCTAATCAATGACACCGCATTGTTTCATCCCATGATGACCAATTATGAGAGTACCAGAACAACAAGGCGTACGATCACTTGGCATTTTGTTCAAGGGAGGAGTGATTTTTTCTTTGTGGCACTTCCTTTGTTTTTTTTTTTTTGTTTGTTTTTTTTTTGTTTCTATTTTTTTTCGATTACTGAATCTAGAGAAGCCACCAACCTTTAGGCATGGGTGCATGTCTTTCCAATGGAACCCCCTAGAACAACATTGGATTTTTGAGTGCCCTTTTGATTACTCTTACTCCCATTTTTCATTAGATCTACAAGGATCTTATTTCAACCACATTACATGATAACTCCCACAGACATCACCGAAGAGAATTTGCAAGTCCCCTTGATGTCACACCCTAATCATTTCCTCTTGATCCATCCTTTTTCATTTCAGGTACAATGAATAGAAAATTAATTTTAAGTTTTAAGAATGTCAAGAACATCACTATACCCTCAAACAGAACCTCTTATTTGTAGANAAGTATGACCGTGTTTCAATGTTTCCAACATGCAAGGATCCTCATCTTTCAATTATTAATCTTTTCCATGCTCAATCGTTTAGTTATGGGGGATATTCCCCATTTTAATAACAAGCAGGATTAATAAATATTTTTTTTATTTTTCTTCAATTTTACAATTTTTTGTTTTCTAGTTTTTCATTTTTAGATTTCTTGTTTTATCTTTTTATCTTTTTATAAGTAATCTCATCTATGAATANAAAAGATTAATAATTGAAAGATGAGGATCCTTGCATGTTGGAAACATTGAAACACGGTCATACTTACCCCATTGGGGTTCACACACTTGATTATAGTAAGCATAGTGGGGCAATTTATAAGTTGTGGTTCCCTGGTAAAGAGTTAACCCACTATGATACTTGGGATCGTAAGATGGTATGCAAGGATCAAGATGTCACTCTCCATGGCTATATTCATGGGTCCATATGGTTTTTGGAGTGTTAATTGGTCACCCTGATGAAGTAACACGAGGCATTGTGTTCGAAGAGAAGGATGCACCAAAGTGTTGGACTTGTGCTGAGTTGGAGAATGCAGTGGCCTCGAAACTATGTTGTCCCTTCCTATGGTCATGTCTAAAGAAGGGACGCCTTTGATGTTGAGGAGTTCTCTCACTGCTATTGGCAATAGTAGCACAAGTAATGTTCCTAGGTTGTTGCTGTGGTGCAAACACTTCAGGAACAATTGGTGGTGATGTAGAAGGAGGGAAAGGATGAGAACATTGAAAATTAGAAGAAGTGTAAGGTACACAAGGCGGTGGTTGTGTTGAGGACATGGGCTAATAGTACTGAGGAGAATGATAATGCGACAAGATAGAGTATGTTCTCCCAGTTGGAGAAATAGGATGTTGGACTAGATAAGCATTTGGATTCGGATGATACGAAGGGTATCTCCTATTTAGGGATGGCTTCCCCCATGACTAGGATTGTTGCCACTGTGATCGAACACAGTATCTCTGTACGAACTCTGGGTGTAACATGTTTTCCCAATGCTCATATAAATGTAACAAGATTGGGCATTGGCCCTTCGGATGATCGTACAGGAAAATGTTGCATTCATACGTCTGATTAGCTGTTGAGCTCTTATTTTTCTCATCCCTTCTTTTCGAATGTCTAATGATATTTTGTCCTACTTCTTAGGTTGTCAAAACTCTATCTCCAATAATTTGATATATTCTTCACACTTTTCATGCATCCATTCTAGCATCTTATTGATCTTGCCTCGAATTCTTCTAATGATTGTTGTACTAGCAAAGATGGTTCTTCATCCTTGAGATAGGTTAATTTCTCCTTTTTGTGACTATGGACCTCTGTTAAGTTAAGACTTTGGTCCCGTTGATGTTTTTCAACACTCTCCCATCTAGCCATTTCTCCTTCTTCTTTTGCTACCCACTTAATAAGCTCTTGGAATTGATGGGTTCGTAGTTCGTATAGTTGACCTTAGGCATACATCCCTAAGGTTTCTCTTGTTTCATCACGAAGCCCATCAATGATATGGTACATTAGCCTTTCCTTGGAGAACTTATGGCCTGGACAGTTGTTTAATAGTGCATAATATCTTTCTAAGGCCATGTCCAAGGGTTCATGTTGTGCTTGTTTCCACTCTTGGATTTGTTTCCTCAAGTTCTACACTCTTGTGTAGGTTTGATATCTTTAATTAAAGAGTTCTACCATTGTTGGCCAATGTCGTATTGAATTTGGTTTTAACGACCTATACCATACTTTTGCTCGGCCAATGAGTGTCATAGGAAAGAGCTTAAGTTTTTTCCAACCATTATCAATGTTGTTCCATGCACAGGCATCATAGAAGGCTTGTAAATGTTGTTGCAGATCTAAGTCATAGCCTCCTGAGAAATTGGCAAAGTTGTTTAAATCAAGCCTAGGTAGGTGGCTCTCTTTACGATGCCTATGGGAGATTCGAACAACCTCTTGTATTTGTGTTAGGCTTGTGGTGACCAGTAGGGGTTCATCGTCATCGAGTAAGTTATGCTTTCATGCGTTGGGACGATGTTGCCTTTGTTTATGTTTATAAGAAACCCCCACCTCGGATTGCGTACTCCAATCTTCATTATCATATAATTCGTTGGTTCTCCAATGAATTTCCTTAATAAATGTGGTATTATTGTAATCTTGTAGTAGAGGCATGGTTGTGAGAATGTGTGTGAATTTGTATGTGACTTTTCATAATTATTTCTTCCTAAGAGATATGTTGTTAATTCCTATACAGCGACCTTGTATGATATAACTAATCTAGATAACTAGCATCATCCCCAAAAATGGCGCTAATGATGAGTGGCGAGGTACCCCTACACTCAACCATACGAACACGAGTGTTTCACACATGATCCAGTCAAACTCCGCAGACGAACTAGTTGTGTATCCAGACAGTTACTTGTAGGTTGCAATTCACTGTCTTCCCACCTGGACTAGTATTAGCTTTGTCACGTATGGTTTAGTCCAAAGTGAGGTGTATGATGTGTTCCTATACTAATGCTACTCCTGGGACTAATGGTAAATAATATTAACTAAACTAGGAAAGGGGGAGAGTGAGAGAGAATCTAACTAGCCTAAGTGCGATGAGCATCTATTCCTTAATCATCGGTATACATCTTAGACCTCGTGCACGACTACCACTGGGATTACCAAGCACATGGCCTAAGTACGCTACTGGGTTACCAAGTAATCACACTTGAATGCTCATGATTAATTCATACTCATTCTGCGTTTAACAGGAGTTTAGGGTAAGAAGATATTAACTAAGAAAGCAATAAATAACAATTAAATAAATAATCAAGCTAAGTGGATGCTGCAATGATGAAGTAATCTTGATCTTTATTTCTGGTCATGTGTGTGTCCAAGTACGTCACACTCGAATAAGGATGTTGTACAATTACAATCACCACACTGCGGGCATGCACTGAGAAATAATTCTAACTCTAAGAATAAAAAATTACAAGAGTTTGGGTAAGGAACTTAGAACTAATGACAAAACCAAGTGTGCTACCTTTTATTTATAGGCCATGATAATGCAGCTCCGATAACAAGGGTCCAATATTGGGACCTATCAGACTTGGTATCTTGTATCAAGGTTTCGATAACAGGGGTTCGATAACAAGGGTCCGATATTGGGACCTATCAAACTTGGTATCTTGTATCAAGGTTCCGATAACAGGGGTCCAATAACAAGGGTCTGATAACAGGGATCCGATAACAAGGGTCTGACAACAGGACCTGACAAACCATGACTCATCATACCCCCACAACTAAATAACAACTCATCCATGACTCATCATACGTGCCTTAATGGAACACTCAAGGTTAATCAATCATTGTCTTCCCAAACTTGTATTTTCACGGTTGTATGGTTAAGTAAGCTTGAGGTGTATGATTTTTAAAGCTTTTATCTTTTTAATGTCTTATGCTGATAGGGGAATGTAAGGAGAACTAAGTGACTAAATTTCATTAACTATTCACTAACTAAGTTCTAATTGTTCCTAACACCAGTAATTGTTCCCACTTGCTGCACACATCTTGAACCAGTGCAACGCTGCTGGGATTACCAAATGCTAATCATTACTGGGTTACCAAGCGCTACACACATGCTCGAAGTGGTCATACTAAGTGTACTTAACTAGGAGAGTCAAAGGTTGAGAGAGAGATTAATTAACGAGGAAAGCATTTAAACATTCAACAATAATTAATTACTATTTAGCTTAATTTGTATGCTGCAAGGTTTATCATAAAGTTCATCTTTATTGCAGTACAAAAATGTGTGCTTAGGTACAAATTGCTCGAATAAAGATCTGTTCACTCTATGACTCCTACTACAAGCACATAGGAATTATTGTAACTCTGGAATGGTAAAACTATAAGAGTTTGGCTAAGGGTCTAAGTCTAACTGTCTTGAACAAGGGAAGTCACCTCTTATTTATAGAAGATGAGGCAGGACGTGATATTGCATCCGCGATAATGTGTGATGGATGTGATATCGTGGATCATCATACCCCCATGACTGAATGAAAATATTGGAAATGTATGGGATTATTGACTTGAATGACATTAATGGTGAATGGGGTGACACATGAATGGATCATCATTATAATACATGGCAATATTAGTGTTCATGACCACAAGAGTGAACACTATACACATTTGACGTCCAGAATTTTTTGGCAGCTGAGAGAGAAGAGAGAGAAAAGAAGAAGATGTGTTGCTACCAATGCCAAAATTGCATCTTCCATTGTCCATCCATAACCGTGCCATCAATCTTGTTCCTTGCATAACTATTCAAGCACCAGTCCATCCTAAGTGTTCCTCCAGATCCAGTCCATTGCGGTATGATTGCCATCTGCACACACAACACAGTCACATATGAGTAAGGATAAGTAAATCACAATACAGTTGATACCTTGCCTTGGTGTAAGGTCCATCGGCTGAGTTATGATATGGCAAATATGGGCTCTAGAGATATAACATTGATGACTACCCAAGGTGTAATGGTTAGGAGAAAATTGAAAAAATTGGACCAGGACCCCCATGACTAAGAGCAATCCTCTGGTAGCGATAGAATGGAAAAAGATAAGGAATAAGAAAGATGGAGAAAAATAAATAACGGCAATGCTGATAAAATGTATGTTAGAGGTGGAAATGAAGAAAATAAATGTTGATTGTAGCAATGTTTAAGGAAAAGAACTAATCCACCAATTAGGAATGCCAGTGGGTCCTTCGCAAAGCAGGCTCATGCCCTTAATGCCCTGACAATCCCACATTTAAAGAGTCCGTAGGCTCTAGAAATGTCATTTGGAAGCAAGAGCTAAAGTCTTAACCACAAGAATTTACCAAAAAGAAAACAATGCATCAACCAAAATATAGACTACTGATACAACCGACAATGAGGTGGAACATGGAGAAAGAATGATGAGGAGAAGAGAATGGAATGGGGTCCCAAGAACAAGGTGGTGTACAGCCCCTTGTGTATTTATGATTAATGTAACTGGGTAGATCTCATTCCAAATCTAGCCTCAAACAATCCACATCCAGTGACTTCACATTAATACACTTGGCCAATCCATCCACTTGAAGTAGCAAGAATGCTTTCACCAAAGAGTCACCACCATTTCGAAGAAACGAGAAAGGAAAGAGTAGGAAGAGAGAGAGGGCCTTAGTTAGAGGGAACATGTTTGTTTAGTTCCATAACTAGTGCTTGTAGCCTAGATGATTATTTTATCTAAGGGGTGTGCTTTGAATTCTCAATGTGTTTGTTTATTTTATTTTTCACATGAGAACCACACCATGTAAAGACTTATTATTATTTTTATTAGCTTAGCTTCTCGATAATGGAGCAACGTCAGAATGGTAAGGAAAGCTCAAGAAGAAAATATCCAAGCACCTAAGAGAATGGCCAACACAAATGCATCAAATCCCCTTGAAGTCACACCCTTTTCAGTCCTTGATTCCTTCCTTAGTTTGAGAAGTACCTAGTCACCAATTCATTGATAGTTTTATGATTAAGAAAGGGACTGTACAATTCCAAGCCAAGAGAGACCATAGAAATTTATGAATGCATGGATGACATGGACTCATTGCCTATTATATCAAAAGAACCATACCTTAGTATCAACATTATAACTCCAAGGTAAAAACCAAACATTAGAAATCAATAGAATACAGTTCATACCAACACTAGGAGCACTTATTAGGTGACGAACATAACAACACAAACAACCACACAAAGAAATGAAAAAGTATGAATGATGTTGCAAAACAAAAACAAGAAAAGTTAAAGAAATTTGTAAAACAAAAACTAAAAAAGGAATTGATGGCCTCAATTGATTAGTAGAGGTGGCCATCTCCCCCATGACTGAGTTGAAAGGAGGAGAACCAAAATAATGAGTAGGGTCATCCCTTCTCAAAGGTATTATGTGCACTGACCGTTCTAGATTCATGGTAAGGTTTGGTCTGTTGCACATTGACTAACAACTTCTTATCAAAGCGCTTGTTTGAATTTTTTAGGAATTTCCAACTTCCCCCAATTGATGTTTTCAGGTTAAGGTTTGGAAGTTGGCAACGGACTTGCTCGAGTTCATCTATGCTTTCGATGTAGGCACTAGTTATTCCCTTAGTTAGTTCCATGCACGTTAGTGAGTTGCTCACTTGATCAGCTATCAGCCACTAGGTGTCTCTTTGTCATGTGGCTATTGTATATAGGCACTTTTGTAGGTTAAGGTCTTGTGCACACCGGTTGCATGCAAGCAATGCTAAATTTTTCCCAACCCATAATCTTTGCACGCAATTACACCCTATGTCACTGTATGCGATGCATGGAACTCTCTTCTTCTCGATCTTTCCAAAAGTGTTCTCCTTAGATATTTCTAGTGAAAGATCGTGGATTCCTATATGTGCATCTACAGTACTTAGCCATGCCCTTTCCATTATTATTGGGAAGTCCCCTTTATCGTTGTTCACTTGTATTAATAAGAAATCATCTGGATATGACCACCCACACACAGTGGTAATGATGTCCTCCACCAGTCCCAAGGGAACAATGATGGATTGGTCGGCTAGCTCTAGTCGAATATTGCTCTTTCTTAATGGAGGTAGGTTTCAGGCTTTGTACATCTCTTGTGATATTAGGTTGACTCTGAAACCTAAGTCCAGAAGAGCTTTACATGGTTCATTTCCAACGACTTGAAGATAGATTAGAGGGCTTCCATGATCAGAGAATTTCCTGGGAAGGTGGCCAACCTTAATCCAATTAGTAATGGCATGTGTTAACATAACCGTATGCATTGAGCTCAGTGTTTGGTTTGAAGGGAGATTTGAAGCCTTATTTGATGGAGAGGCATTCAAAGGTTCAACCGCTTGTGGATGTAAGGGCTTGGTTAGGTTGTTGGTTCTAAATAAAGGTCTTCTCTTCATACGGTTGTTAGAACCAATAGTAGGTTGAGTATTTACAGCCCTTGTGGCATTGCATTGCTGCGATTGAGTAGGACGTTCCCCTTGCATTGCTGGAGCAGGTGGTAATGGAGCTATTGGTGTGAGAGTTGTGGATGGATTCGAAGGATGGTATGTGTGTGGGTTATCTCCCCTAGGAGAAGGAGTTCTATAATACTCCTGAGCTTGGTAGTGATGTTTTTGTGTAATGTGACCAACAAAGTCACGTGAAGAGAATGGATGCTGCATGTAGTAGCCATATGGATCCGGTTGCCGGTAGGGGTACTGTTGCCTTGGTGGTGACATCCCCCATGACTGTGGGTATTGCCACTATTGATGTTTCTCAACGGGTTATGGTGGAGTTCCACTTTGATAATATGTTGAAGGTTGGTGGAATTGTCTTGGCTTACCTTGGGGATAAGGTAGCTATTGGGTGCTTGACGTTTATTAAGTCATGGGTTGAGTGCATACACCTCAGACTCCTATAGATGTGAGATTACTGGGCAACATCCCTTAGGATGGTTGTATTGGCATATCTCACATCCACCATCATTGTCCGTGTCTGAATCCACAACCTCTTCGGTGATGGCCATTTTGCCCTTACCCTTGTTACGTGCATTGTCCACTTCTCTCTTCTTCTTCTTTTCATGCTCACTACCTCACTCCCTAAACTCCTCTACGATTTTAAGAACAGTTTCAAACCTACTATCTAGGGAGGCCCACATTTGGTCTGCCTTTGCTGATACTTCAGTTGTTAACTTTTGGAGCAGCAAGCTTTTCCTATTCACCATCTCTTCAAGTGGTGACTCTTCTTCCTCCTCACAGAATCTCACTCCCCTTTTTCAGAGGGAAGGATCTCAATTGTACTCTTCTGCACTTTCTCTCTTCCATAGCTCACCTTCTTCTTTGGATACTTACTCTAGCAATCTATGGATTAGATGAGACCTAAGCTCTGATGACCTTCCTTGGGCATATGTCCCAAGGGTTCTTCTTGTTTCATGTCTAAGTCCATCTACGAGATGGCGTAGTTGATCCCGCTGCGAATAACCATGGCCAAGGCAATGATGTAATAGTGTGTAATAGTGGTCCATGGCAGCATCCAAGGGTTCATGATTTCCTTGCTTCCATCCTTGGATTTACTTTTTCATGTTAGACACTCAAGAGTATGTTTGGTACTTATCATTAAACATTTCTAACATTGTACTCCACCTCCGAATGGATTCTGGTTCTAAGGACCAGTACCAGCTTTCAGCTTCTTTCACTAGTGTCCTTGGGAAAAACTTTAGTTTTTGCCATTCATTTTCTATGTTCTGCAAGGCACATGCATCGTGGAATGCTTGTAAATGGTTTTGAGGATTAGCATTGCATCTGCCTTCAAATCATGGGATGTTGTTCATGTCTAACCTCTTGATCCTACTATCCTTTTGGTGCCTTGTGGGAACTCTTATGGCCTCTGTTATATCTAGCATGCTTCTAGTTGCGAGTAGGGGTTCTTCATGATCATCTTGATCATAGCATCTATGGTGTCTACGCAGTTCCCTAATCTCCCTTCTTCTATGCCTTGATTCCTTAGAGTTCCCTCGTCCTCGTTCTCAATTGTCTCGTCGATATTTTTCACTCTGTTTTCCTTTATTCTCACTGTTAGTTTCCTTATGACTGTGTCCAGACACTGAAGGAGAGGGTGAATGTGATGATGAAGGTGAAGAAGAAGGAGAACCATTGCCATGACAGTGTTTTCTACCTTCTCTTCGGTGGTCTTGGCCTTGATCATGATCACGATCAGAACGTCTACCCTTATCATGTGTTTGTGTTTCTTCTTTGAACACTTTGTGTTCGTGGGTATCAGAACCAAGGTTGTGAATAGTGGAGTGGAGGTTCTAATACACCACCTCCTGACCATCGTTAGGAGGAGGAACATTGTTTGGTGGGGAACCTGTTGAAGCAGATTCATCACCCTCAATTTCGCTCAAGACATGTGGAGCGTTATGGGACCATTTACTACTCAAGGATGTATGATATCTCTCCTGTCACAAGTCCATTTGACATTGCACTTCTATGGGATGGTATTCCCTTGTGTCATGATCGCATGAAACATATTCTGCATACAAAAAGGACATGCCTATTTTTGAGAGAGCACGAAGGAGCATGTTGGGGATTGATCGGTCTGGAGGCAACACAATGTTACCTTCCAAATCTCTCCAACACAGTTGTTCATCTTGATGGAGAATAAAGGTAAAGTCGAGTACATACTCATCGTGATGAGTATATACCACACGAAACTGTTGAGGAACTGGCAGATCTTGGTTACATGTATTATGCCGCCAGCTGTCTCTTGTGTTAGTCCTAGGCAATGAAGTGCTCTTGTACAAAGAAGAAGAAATTTTGTCTTGTTCGATGTGTGATTTACCATTGTCTTATATTTTCTTGATTAACCCTAAGGGTTGGTTCTAGCATCCCAATGATATGAATGATCTCCTATGTTCTACGTAGTGCACAAACAACTAAGTCCCCAGCAACGACGCCAATGATGAGTGGCGAGGTACCCCTACACTCAACCATATGAATACGAGCATTTCACGTGCGATCCAGTTGAACTCTAAGGACTAAGTGCTTACACGCCTTAATGGAACACTCAAGGTTAATCAATTTCTATCTTCCCAAACTTACTTGTATTGTCACAGTTGTATGGTTAAGTAAGCTTGAGGTGTATGATTTTTATAGCTTTTATCTTTTTAATGTCTTATGCTGATAGGGAAAGATAAGGAGAACTAAGTGACTAAATTTCATTAACTATTCACTAAGTTCTAATTGTTCCTAACACCAATATCCGTTCCCACTTGCTGCACACATCATGAACCAGTGCAACGCTGCTGGGATTACCAAACGCTAATCGTTACTGGGTTACTAAGCGCTACACACATGCTCAAAGCATTCGTACTGAGTGTACTTAACTAGGAGAGTCAAAGGTTGAGAGAGAGAGATTAATTAACTAGGAAAGCATTTAAACATTTAACAATAATTAATTACTATTTAGCTTAATCTGTATGCTGCAATTTTTATCATAAAATTCATCTTTATTGCCGTACACAAATGTGTGCTCAGGTACAAATTGCTCGAATAAAGATCTATTCACTCTATGACTCCTACTGTGGGCACACAGGAATTATTCTAACTCTAGAATGGTAAAACTGCAAGAGTTTGGCTAAGGGTCTAAGTCTAACTATCTTGAACAAGGGAAGCCACCTCTTATTTATAGAAGAAGAGGCAAGACACGATATTGCGTGGCGGATGTGATATCACGGCTCATCAGTTGTTTATGAGGAAAAGAAACAAGAATTTTTAGAAAAGATAAAGAATGGTAATTTTCAATAGGCACAAATCAAATCTTCTACAAAAATTTCTCAACTCTTTACTAATTCTTTTAGATTTTAAGGTGCCATTAAATTCTCTATATCTAATGAGAATTCTTCTTTAGAAAAAAAATTAGCATGCACTAGCATGAGAGTGTTGATGATTAATGATTTTCCATCGTGCAATGCAAAAGAAGAGGCCTACAAATATTGATCTCACTTCAACAATCCCTAAGGTACACTCTTCTCTTTTTACTTCTATTAATGCTCCAAATTTTTTCTCATTGGATAATGCTTTTTCACCTATTATTCACATGGATTGTGTACACCCTCCTTCCTAACCATAGATTAGAGACCATTGCATTGGGTATAGAACTCCTAACTAATGAATGGTCATGGAAAGAGAAACTAAAAATTGAAATGAACTAACATAATAATAAGAAAGTGGGAAATCATGATGAAACTATGGCCAAAAGAAAAGGGAAGATGTTGGTAGTGGGAAAATATATATTATAACTAAATATTATAAATATATAAAATTGGATTGAAAGCTAATATTAAATCGAATATACAAAATAGCATATAATTATGAGAATTAACACATAACAAAAAATATCTAGAGGTGTCAATATGTGCTCAAAAATAAATTTATATGATCCATGATTCAAATACATGATGCACAAGAAAGAATAAATAATACATGTTCATAAAAACATCATAATATATAAAAAGATATGAATAGACTAATACTGAAAAATATACATGCATATAATCCAAATATTAGCAAAAAATATCAAGAGATATCCTTACTCCACTTAGCCCTGCTAACCTAAAAATAAAAGAGGAGGTAAGTATACAATGAGTGAGAAACCATAGAATTGTTTTTGTTGATTTGAGAACAAGTCTCATGATGGCTAGGTGAAGACATGCTAACCTACAATACATGTTAGTAGGCATAAATAATCTAAACATCATAGATCACACATCACATAGATTTGAATATCAATTGAAAATCTAATCAAACCAAATTGTCCACTTCAACTCATCAACCTGCAAATAAGCTGGCTATCACACACACTTATTTTCAAATGTATGAATTGTTGTTATGAGTATTTTCCAAACCAAATGTTAAACTAAATTCCAACTACCATGCATATGGATTTTATTTATTTTTCTTAATGCTATGGGTATCACTTAGGAATCATCCCTAATTTACCAAACTACTTATGCTAGAGGCATTACCTAGGACTCATCTCTAAAGTTTCAAGGGCATCAAACAAAGGATCAACAAGTCATGAATATTCTTCTCTTATAGGATGGGTCTTCTAGTAAGAGCCATACTAATACATCCCAATGGGGGTTAAATACCAAATATTTTCAAGAAGCCTATCTTCAATTGGTCATGCAAGTTGGTGCTAGCTGTTAACAAACGATAAATATTCAAACATCTAAACAAGTATAATCAATTTTTGATGAGGAAGGAACAAAACCAATAGCCAGAAATTCTAAACATCTAAAAGCTCTAACAAGAACCAAAGCAAGGCTTTAAGATCTATTTCATCAATTTTTCATATTCAAGACTAATCAAATAGTATTGAATAGTGTACAGAGTCATCAAAATGTGTTGAAATAAGCTCTAACAGCAAGATACACTTAAGAATGACAAAATTGAAATACCATGACCTCACCACAACCCATGATAATTAACCATGACCTTATCACAACTCATGATTTATTCAGAAAACCACCCACAAAAATTACAACAAAAATAACTAAACCACAACCTAACCACATCCCATGGTGGTTGACCATGACTTGATCATGATCTATGATTAGCTAAAAACCATTCAAAATGACTTGAAATATTAAGAACAAAAATATAGTCTTAACCACAAATTTATCATGACTTGTGATGGTTGATCATAACTTCACTACGACTCATGGTGGCTAACCATGACTTGACCATGACTTGTGGAGTTGTAGGTTTTCAAAAACAAAGATTGAAAATTGGAAAGAAATACAAAGGATCAACCATAACCTCATTATGATGTGACCATGACTTGTGGTTAGCACCAGCAATCTTAGAATGACCCATGGTAGAATCATGGTTTTGGTGCAGATCCCAAGAAAAAGATAAAATAGCTCAAAATGACCTCCAAATGAATAGTAATCAATGTGAAACACTAAAGACATCATATAAATCACTTAGAGAACCTAATCAAACCTTGAAACTAAGAGAAATGTGATAAAAAAAACTATGGTATGACAAAGGATCCAACCCCTAGTTGAAAATCATCCAAAACTCATAAAATGATTACATCTTGAAATTTAATGAGATAACCAAAACCCAATTAGATCTATGTTAATATTGTTAAATATTTGATATAATCTAGTAAGCTTAACATGTTAATTAAGGTTTATATTTTCTAACATCGTAAACATTTGTATATATCGTCATCGTGTATTACACATCTATGGTGTTTGTAATTTGTATTACTTATTAGTTAAAGTTTGTTATAGGTAGTTCAGTTATTTTCATTCCTTAGTTAATTTTAATTACTTGTTGCATCTATTCATTTTGTTGACATGATTGTTCCTCTTAACTTATATATGTATTGATTTTGGTTTATTCATATAACATAGTTATAATAACTAAGTTACATTGTACAATGGCATCTATCTCTATCTATACATATAACTGTTCAAGTATAACTTAAGTACTTAACACTGTGGCTATTACAACATTAATAGTGTATTACAATTTCAATATGTTCTCTAATTACAAGAGTTATCAAATTGTTATCAGTTTCCTTAAACTTCGTGATCTAAACATCATAGAACTTATCTTGATATCAAAGCTAGGTTTTGATGACTAAACCTACCAATACCATGAGACATTTATGGTGATATAGTAGTTAGAAACATTTAATTCTAAGGTAAGTATAAAAATGAATTATAAAATTTCATTTATATATTTGTTGAACCCACGAAAACCACAGAGCTTTTATCATAGCAAAAGAAGTTTCCCTCCATAAGTTACATTATACAATGGCATCTGTATTTATTTGAACATATGACTATTCTAGTATAGCTTAAATACTTAACACTATGGCTATTACAACATTCATAGTAGATTACAATTTCAATATGTTCTCTAATTACAAGAGTTATCAAATTGTTATCAGTTTCCTTAGACTTGCTAATCTAAACATCATAGAACTTATCATGATATCAAAGCTAGGTTTTGATGACTAAATCTACCAATACCATGAGACATTTATGGTGATACAATGGTTAGAAACATTTAATGGTAAGGTAAGTATAAAAATGAATAATAAAATTTCATTTATACATTTTTTGAAACCACGAAAACCATAAAGCTTTTATCATAGCAAAAGAACTTTCTCTCCATAAGTTTATTAAAAAAAAAATCATTTCATTGAACTTAATTTCTAACTTTTAAGTACTTTAAACTTGTTTCGTGGTAAGAATTCTTTGCTTTTTTATGAAATGTTAAGTATAAATAATTTTTTAGTTTGTATTGTTTATTTAGTTGAATGTATATTATTCCATGTTTTTGAAATTAGTTGTTCTATAATGTAAATCGATGCATAAGAGTTGGAATAAGATGTGCATATCAATTTTTGGCCAATTAAGGCACTTTCAAGAAAGCCTTACTTTTTTGTAGGTTTCATAACAATTATTTGGAGAAATGAATCATAGAGATAGAGGAAGAGGACAAACATGGGAATCATCAAAGAGAAAGCATGATGCAAGAACACCTAGTCTAGAAGGTTCAAAACATGAATGTTCTAAAATACTATCATTGTCATGACCGCAAATACCACTGTCAAAATTTTTTTATGGGAACACTCACAATGAAGGATCCCCCTCCATGCCAAAGGACATCAATAAGAAAATAAGGCTTCATTTAGTAATGTTAGCACATTATAAAGTTGTTGCAAACAAGACATGGAGTTTTGACTTACTCCTATTAAAAGAAGAGTATATCAGATATTTGACTTCTAGAGTAAGCATTCTGTATCACCATTTTAATCTTACTCTTGCAACAAAGATGGTAAGTGAAGGCTACAATGCAGAGTTGAAGCAATCTAATTTAAGACTATTTGTTTAATTTGCAATGCTGAAGGATCTGACACTAATGGAGAATTTTATATACACCTATAATAATGGATGATTTATATTATAGTTTGGAAAAGGTTGAAGGTTATGCAAAATCTAGAAAATTTATTTGCAATTTTGCTTCCAGACTATGAAAATTGATTATTCTTTGAAGAAAATAATCTTTCATAGAAAAGAATTGATGGAATTCTTTGTAAATGATGAAGAATGAAGAAATTCATGCACCTCTGCTATTGCTAGAAATTTGATTAGTTAATTAAAGATGTCATACTCCTGGCTAACAAACATAATTGCATCTTTCATCATTCTTAGAGATAGAAAAAATGCAATATCTTTCCTTTGTTGTATCTACTTTATGTCATAGTAAATAAGGGGAGCTATGTAAATTAGATTTCACTATTGAAGTGAGAAATGAAGGGACATGTACTTGGTTATTATTATTCCTCTACATCATACTTCTCCTACAATTATCTCCTCCCTACTTACATTAAAGTTTTATAAAGTTCAAATTTAACTAAATTCATAGTTAGAGAACAAAATAAAGAGTTGTATCATAGTTACTTTTGGATGCCTTCTCGAAAAAGAAGTAGACCATCATGGAGCTACCTTCCATGATTCAATCTAATGAAGTTTGAGATAATGGGTGGAAAAAACTGGAGTGTGACTATCTAACCTTGGTTAGGATGAGAGTAGTAATGCAACATTGTAGATTTAAAAATAAAGTTATTCATATCAAAGCAACAATTCAATTTTTTAAGAAGATAGTGGAGAAGAATCATGTGGAAGAAACATTTTATAATAAAGCTACATGGAAGGAATTTAGCAAAATTGAAGAAGGTGATCTCCCAATAGTGGGTAGAGGCATGGTCAATAAAGAGCTCAATAGATTGTCTAGGGTTCATCCCATCATCGTGAATATTAACTTGCTATATAATTTAATGATTGCTAATTATACCATGGTGGGATACTATTTTAATTCTAGAGTCTATGATGAGATGTTGAGACACAATGAACAAGTTGTGAATTAACTCTAGCACAAAAGAGGCATTAAATAAATATTTAAAATCTACCTATGAAGATAAAAACAATTTACTAAATTTTTTCAAAATTTAAGAAGGATATAGAAGCTCCTCTCTTGCTTGAAAAGAAGCAATCAAAGGAATTAAAAGTATTAAAAAAAGTAAGAAACATTATGAGTGGTGTAGGTGGTTACACCTCAATAGATCCTAATAAGACCCAATCCATAACTTCCAATAAAATCTAACTTAGAAAATAAGAACAACACAATGAAATAGAGAAAAATATCCCTTATATTAAAAAAATTTCATAATATGAAAAAATACATCAAAGATGAGGAGCCAAGCTCAACTAACAACTCTCCCAAGGATCTTAGAGACCACACTTGTTCCCTTTCAATCCTAAATTGCTCATAATGGAGCCTAAGCTGAAGATAAGACACTTATAAGAGATTTCCTTAAGCTCTCTCAAGTTCTCTCCCTTGCCTCTCACTCAATTTTCTTGCACAAGCTATCCTTCTTCAAGAGCTTTTTATCTTGCTCTTGGTCTTTTGGTGGTGCTTTGTACCCTCCTAAGATGTTCTACTCTCTTTCATTAAATGAAACTCATCGGACTTGTCAAACAAAAAGATTAAACTTTCTATTATCAAGCTCCATATCAAATTTGGGTGAACTACACTTAACTCCGAGCTCAAATTTAGGAACCCTAAGTTGAAATTCGTAATCCTAGGCCTATAGGATTTTGAAAACACAAATTTTAGGCTAGTTTCTTGAGATCTTAAGCACTTTTTGGAGATTTTGAGAGAGAAAAAGTATGTGTAGTAGATCTACCAACATCACCAACATGCTTCATGGCCATCATAGTTCCTTTAACCTCTAGAAATAGTGTTGACCTAGAATCCATATCAATCCTCCAAACATAGAATTTTCAAGCTTTAGCATTAATCTCTAAAGTTAGAATTTTTTCAACTCTAGCATCAATGATAGGACACTTGGCAAAAACAACACTATTTTGCCCTATAATTGATTCTAGATTACTCCTACAACTTCCCTATTCATCTAACTCTCTATCAAAGGTTCAAAAATTTCCATCAAACTCAGATTTTACTCTTGAATTAAGCTTATATTATCAACTTTCTTATACTTAATTTTTTGCAAACACTTGTAGTTTTTCCCTCCTTAGGAGAAAAAACACTTTGTTTCAATAATAAAACATGTTTATTCTTTGGGAAGGGAACTAAAATCCTTTCCTGTATCATAGCTCTCATATTATACTATGTTATGTCATTTTATTCATGTTTTTACACTTAGTTCTTATTTCATCATACTTAGTGATGAGCGGTTGGGTATTCCAACACTACATCATACAAGTCACAAGTGTACATGTGCGACCTAATTGTAATCTATAGATGGCCAATGTAAGTATGCTAGTAGTTGATGTTTAGTTCATGATCATTATCTTCTCATGTTAAGTTAGTAAAGTTCAAGTTGTATGGTTTAACTCTCGATAAGGCATATGATATGTTGACATTGTTCAGCTTTAATTATCCTAAGTGCCAACATGATGAAATTGAAGATGAAATCTAAGTCCAAGTATAGTAGAAATGTAAATCTATGCTAGCCTATAGTGATAAGTATCCATTTCTAGGTTTTTGTACATGTCCCAAGATAATGTAACCATTAATAGGATTACCAAGTAAATCCACTACTAAGCGAATCAAGTGAAGTTTCTACTAGGTTATCAAATGATTACACTTTACACTCAAAACCAATCATACTTATATACTTTACTAAAAGACATTGAAAAAGTAAAGTACTTGGAAGATGTAAATGATCTGTGAAAAGTAAACAAGCTAGAAAGTAAAATTAAACTAAGTAAAAATAAGCTAACTAAAATACTAAAATGGTGGA
Organism: Gnetum montanum; assembly: GCA_015680685.1. Taxonomy (NCBI): domain Eukaryota; kingdom Viridiplantae; phylum Streptophyta; class Gnetopsida; order Gnetales; family Gnetaceae; genus Gnetum; species Gnetum montanum. Next base: position 203,232 of record MNCI01004529.1, read on the forward strand.
AAATAATCTCAATCATTATTTCCAATCATCAATTATGCCCAAGAACAATCTACTCAAACAAAGATTCCATATAATTTTTAAACACCACACTGCAGGCATTCACTCTGTCACTTAGTCTAAATCGCAAAAATAAGCTACAAGAATTTGGCTAAGTGTTAGTGAAAGATTTCTTTTTAAACCCAACAATGGATTGGTATTTATAGGCATGACCATGGCCCACTACATTGCATCAATGGTGACATATGCACAACTACAATATTGTAGATACAATATCATAGCTTATTGACATAAGGTTTTATTATACCACCATGACTTATTGAAAACTTGTCATCAAGCTAAAACAAAAGGAGGATAGAGCTTGCTATAAAATTCTGAGGTTGTATACAGAGTTGGATACTATGACTTATTTACATGACTAACTCTACTATGAATGTTGCATTGTGGTTCAAGTGGTATTTACAAAATTATCATGCATTACATGATTAATACAATTAACAAAACAAAATAATAAATCTTGATGTAGCCTCATGCTCTAGGTGGTAGTGGCTCCTCTATCAACTTTTTTTCCTTATCATCAAGCTTCTGAAATTGGTACCTATTGAGTAACGCTCAAAGTTTTTCTTCCTCAAATCTTGGATCATGTATTATCCAAGAAAATTTAGCAATGTTTGTTGAAGTTGATACTTTCCATAGGTAGGGCAACTATGGAAACATTTTATTTGCCTTTACATATTGGGGTGCAAATTGCTATCTTTCTTCTTCAAAAGCTCTTACTATCTTTCACAATTCCTGATAGTCTATCATCCTACTAGTCATATTTGCTACTACATATTTCTTATCCTAATAGCTAGCTTTAATCACTTAAAGGTCAAAGTTTGCAATGTGCAACTTCTACTATGCATCTTTCCTATCTACGAACTCCTTTTCATATAGTGCATACACTATGGTCACTTGATGCTCTAGTTCGATTCTAGACCTACCTACTGTTAACATAGCCAAATTAGCATAGAGGAGATTTGCTAATCCCATGTACTCTATTAGGTCCTCTAGCTGTAGGTCTTTATTCTTGATTTTGGCTTAATGGATGTGGGCAAGACCATCTAAGATTGGCTACTAATCAGGTGTTTGTATCATGATGAAGTTGATCTTGGCTTTAGCCATTTGGATTTCTTTATCATTTATTTGCTTGTACATGATCACTTGGACAATAAAGTGCTCTTTCAAAATTTCTACCTTTTGGCCTCATTTTGCTACATGCTTATTTTAATGACTAACTTCTATCATATTATGCAAAGTTATTTCATTGATAGGCTCTTGTTTTCTTTGGTTAATTTTTTCATGTTAAGATTGTCTCTGGTAAACTACTTTCTCAATTGATAAAATATTTTTTTCTAGAACATTCTTTTTCTTCTCAATGTCTATCAACCTCATGTTTTCAATAATAATCATTTTATTCTCTTCTTCTAAGGCATTCATGGCTTTAGCATAAGCATAAGTTTCAACTTCTACCACTAAGGCATTCCATGTTATCTTTTCTCTCTCCATCTTCATCTAGATGTTCGATTGGGCTATCTATTCATTTTTGAATAGCTCTAACTAGCTTGGTGTAATGTGTCATGTAGGGTCTTTTCTTTTTGCTATCAATGTAGGTAATTTTTCTTGTAACCTTTGCACTTCATTTTTTGCATGTTCTACTATAGTTTCTACCATCACTAACTTGCCCTCAATGGAGACAAGTTCAGATTGTGCTATAGTAATATCATGAGGGATATCAAAAGGGTTCTGCATCACTTGCTCTATCTACAATAGTTGATCTAAGATATATTCATATTCTTTTGGAATCATGGAGGTTCCAACTATGGTTTTAGCATCTTTAGCTCTAGTGATATCTACTAGTGGCACAACAGGAACATTAAAGGACTCTTTGATGAAATCTGTAATAACCTATGCTACTCTTGTTACATTCTACTATTACATAATCACAACGGTGGCTCCTTCTCTTATTTCTAGCATGACCTAGAAGGATATAGTGTTCCCAAATATTTGTTATGTCCAATCCTCATCTTCTCCTACCTATAATGAACTTTGACCACTAGAGTGTCCTATTGATAATGCAAGCCTTCTTGGATTATCTCTTACTTGATACATAGTAGAGGACACTCTATTTTTCCAACTGATGGTTTTAGTAATTTGCTACAAATGGTTCATGGAGGGTCTATAGTCTCACTACGCTAGTGGAGTGTTTGGTCCTAGTCTATCACTAGCCAGTGTTACCCATTAGGTCCTACTTACTCTTGTCTCAAAGCTAGGACATTTTTTGCTAGTGTGGATCCTACAACTCCCTTAGTGCCTACTATATTTTCTAGTAAATCTTTCTAAGAAGGCACTCGCTTTGAGATCTCAGCATTAAATGCATTCTAGACTTTTTGAAGGACATCATTAGTATATCATAGAATTCCTACTTATTTGCATAGGCTTCTAATGAGGCAAGGAAATGGTCATGTGAGTTTCACTACCTTCTTTTCCTTAAACCTTTTTTGAATTTCTAAAAATAATAGATGAACCATATTTGCTTAGAATTTTTCCATTAAGATAGCACTTCCTCTATCAGCATAGGTGGAAATTCTATACAATCTCTTGGTTGGTAAGATATGATAGGTCTCAATCTTAAAAAAGATATTTTCTTTAGTAGACAATCCACTGTATTCCTTTTCAATTATGTCATAAGTCCTTTGTAGCCATAGCTTCTTTGCATCTATGTTGAACATTGTAGATATTTGTGTAATGTTGGCTCTGACATTGGGAAGATTTGGTACCTTGGCTATTACCTCTACTGAATATGGCACTGTGATCCCTTCAATCTTAATAGTGGCATCATCTTTCTTATTCTTCCATAATTTATATACTTCCCCTAAGTACCATTCATCATTACATGATAGTGTGGGCCCAAGAGAAGATGCTTGAAGTTTCTCTCAAACATTGATAGGTGAAAACTCCATGAATGGTCCAAAACTAAGTTCCATAATGACTATGGACATGATGGATTTCTCTTAGATTACTTGTCGACACTCGTTTGATAGCATGAGACATTGTCCTTAGTCTTGAGTAGGAGATTCTTTAGCTTCAACTTGTGTGAATTGCTCCATCGTAGGTGTAGGCTGATGGATGTTGAAAGATTGGACCTCTTACTTAGCTTGTGAAGTTTTCTCTCCAACTTGTTCTCTTCCTCTAGGTCTATTACCTTTTCTTATGAGGGTTCTTCTTTTGGGAGCCATTTGCAATCATAAAGAATTCATTTATGATTACCTAAATATTTTGAATATGTTTCTAACAATTCATAATCATCTCTCAGGTCCTTGAATTTAATCATAAGATTGCAAAACTAGAAAAATTTTTAAAAGAAATCCTTAAATGTTGTATCTTCTAATGTATTATGAATAATTTAGTTCTTTATTACCTCTCACAATTGTTATTTTCTTATTTAACATGTATTTGAATGATTAATTAGGAAGAATAATTAAGTCTATTAACATTTATTTAGTTATTTAGTTAAAATATAATCAATATTTATTGTTCTTATCTTTAATATATTCTTCCAAGTGTTAGAAATATTTGGTGCAAATCACACAAATGACATGCAAGACTCTCTTCCATGACTAAGTTGGTCACTCTACGATGAAGGGGTTTCAAGAATTACATAAATTGGAGCTATGATGAGGAAGTTATGAAGTTATGAACTTATAAATTTTGTTTTCCAGAGGATCAAAAAAACAACATGAACTCTCTTTGTATGAAATGAGAAAAATGAAAAAATTTCTAACTCCTATGCATATATATATAGGGGTTTATAATAGATATATCACAAATACAACATCATTGATGCAATGTTGCAAGGCATCATACATTGTAGCTACAATGTCACCATGAATATTTTCCATATTTTGAGCAATTTTTTATGGAAAAATTAAGTGAAATGAAAATTTTGGAAGATATAAATATTGTCCAAAGGATTCTTGATCATGGACAATTTTCATAATTTAAGGATTTATCATCAAAAAAGTGTGTGAAAGAAGGAATCTAGGCAAAGTATGTCAATTAGGTTTACAAGAGATGGTTGGTAGGATTTGCTAAATGTATGATGGAAGATGAGTAGATAAGAAAGTAACAATGATCATTTAAGTATTCTAGAGACACAAGATGATATGGAACTAGTCATCAAGTATGAAGCATAAGAGTTATACAAGTGGGTCCTCCCCAAAGCAAGCTTCAGCCCTTAGTACCCTTGTATAACCACACCTATAAGTGTCCGTAGGCACTCAAGAAGTTGAATGTAAAACATACATGTCTTTTAAGATGCACATGTTAGTATTTCTTTAATGATAAAATAACATTATATTATACAAAACCATTAAATTATGATAGTATATAGCAATGAGATGTAATGGAAGTAGCACAGATTACAAAAAATAGGACATGAGGTGTCTTACCATAAGCATAATGAATTCTAAGTGTGTGATGTATGGTTCAAATAACCATTAGCCCTTCTACCCAAAATCAAAACCAAGTCCATACCACTTACTAGTGACATTGCATTCTATCATCCCAAAACTAATAACTACAACACTACTGCAACTTTAAGGAGTATAAACACTTGGTAGTGTAGTTCAAGGAAGCAATTTATTAATAGCACACTTTTATTTTGGAGGAGACTTGGCCATTGGATAGAGAAGTGCCTTCAAGCATCGATAACATGTCTTTCTAGCCCTGTAACCAATGTGAGTCTAAGAAACCTTGAAATTTCTAAGTCATCTACCTTCATGCATGGGTAACATGTCTTTCTAGTGGAACCCCTAGAAATTTTTATTTTGTGCATTTATTAGATTATTAATGTGCTGATCTTACCAGAGGACTACCTTTAGGCATGGGTAACATGTCTTTATAATGACATGGTAAGGTAGCACTTATTTTGGATATACTTCCATTTTTCATTAGAACTCAAATGAATAATACAACTTACCATCAGGATAAGACTTATAGTAGCAGCCTTATACAATCTACAAATACGCTTAATATCACACCCTTTTCATTCCCACTTAGTTCTTTACTCTTCTATCCAAGCATAATTATCACAAGTTTATTTTATTTTTATTTTGAAAAGAATGTTATTATATCCATGGTAAGAACCTCTTATTATTGGAAATAACTGGATGGATGATGTGGTCTCACTACATGTATAATCAATCCTTCAATGATTTGATAACATAGGATAATATTCTCATTATTGGGACTATATCTAGTTTTATTTCTTTACACTTTATTAGAAAAATCAACAAAAATATGTACATAAAATATAGTGAAAAATCATAGAAAAATAGTAAGAGTAGAAAATTGTAAGAATAGAAAAATGTATAATGAATTTGAAAGATATTAAAGAATGAAAAATGGTTAAGAAATGGAAAAGGATATAAAAGAATGAAAAAGATATTAAAGAATGTAAAAATTGGTAAGAAATGTGAAAAGTATAAAAATAGGAAAAGAAGAATTGGTGCCTAAGTATCAAACTAGACACCCCCGCAACTATTGTTAAGAATGAAGATTTGGAAGATTGAATGGGTAGTGAATGGTTTTGTAGATAGGGTAGAGTCCTTGAAAGAGTAAGGAAAGTCATGGTATGATTTTACTTGTTGAATATTGACAAGAATAAGTTTTTTTGGGTTTGCTAGGTGATATATTTGTATGGTGTCAAATTAGTATGTAACATGGATGATATAAGGCCCCTTCCATAGAGTTTGTAACTTAGTCTTTTGTAGAACATGATTAGGATTATAGTAAAGGACTTTATCAGTAGGCTTGATAGACACTTATCTTATTTTAGCATCATGTCTACATTTGGAGTACTTTTTATGGACTTCATTACTTGTTTGAGCTACCAATTGATTTTTATTTAAGAGATTGAGATTCATTAGATGTTCTTTTTAAGTTAACCTTAAATCTAGATCAAGAGTACCAGCAGTGAAAAAGGTATTTAGTTTTTCTTAGATTAGCAAAGTAGGTAGTTTACCATAAACTAATTCAAATGGTAAATATCCTATAGGAAGTTTCCAGGTTGATCTATAAGCCCATAGAACATCATTAAGTTTAGTGCTCCAATCCTTCTTATAACAAGTAACAATTCTAGTTAATATCCTTGTGATTTCCCTGTTAGTCACTTCTACTTAATTATTTGCTTAGGGATGTTAAGATGTAGTTAGTTTGTGATTAACCCCAAGTTGTTGCATTAGCTTCTCAAATGTAGCTCCTATGAATTAAGTTCCATTATCTCATATGAGCATGCATGGTACTCCAAATCTGTTCACCACATGTTGCTGAAAGAATTTGGCAACTGTGGTTGTATAATCTTTAACTATAGCCACTTCTGCCCACTTTGTATAATAATCAACAATTACTATGATGTAATATTTTCCATTTGTTATTGATGTGATGAAGCCAATGAAATCAATTCTCCAAATATTGAAGGGTTTTGGTTCATACTTTTTTTGTATCTCTGACTATTCCCATTCAATGCCTTCCTCTTGATGTAAATCCATGTAAGGAGGTTGTCTTCTTAACTATTCTAGCTTATTAATTTCTTCAACATAGGCACTTGTAATTTTATTTAATGGTTTCGTGCATATATTGGATTCTACTTATTTTTCAATAATCATTCACTGAGTACGGGATGCTACATATAGATACTTCTGTACACACACATTCTATACATTTGTTGCATGCTATGATGACATTATGTTTTATGACCTAGATCTTCCGCATACAATTACATACATTATCATTATATGGTATACATGGAACTATGTGTCTCTGGGAAATGTTGACTTCATCTTCCTTGAAAATTTCCAAGGAAAAAACTCTAATTCCAAGCTTAGTGTTTGCATTGCTTAGCCATGCTCTTCCCATGATTATGGGACATTCCCATTTTTTTCCTCGCATGTATGACTAAGAAGTTAGCAAGATAAGACTAGCCACTTATAATGATGATAACATCCTCCACTTATCCAAGTGAAATAACAATGGACTGGTCTATAAGCTCTAATCAAATGTTACTCTTCTTCAATGGGTGAAGATTCTAGGCCTTGTTCATATGTTGTAAAATAAGGTTTACTCTTGACTCTAAATCTAAAAGAGCTTTACATGGTTTATGTCCTTCTATGTGAAGGTAAACTAAGGGACTTCTAAGATTTTTTCTCTTCTTGGGAAGTGCTCTTGCTTTAATCCAATGTATTATTAGTTTTGTGAGCATGACATTTGTTACATTCTTGTCTATAAATATTGAAAGCATATTGTTCTTTGGAGGAGTGTTTGTAAATGGAGTAGAGTTAGGTAAAGTCCCCATCCTTCAAATCATTTCTAGCCTTGCCTTGAAAAAAAGGACATTTCCTGGCTCTTGGTTCGCTTGATATCACATCCTCTTGTGTAGTTACTATCCTAATAGCACTCTTTGTTGTGGTTGTGTTGGTAGTTCTCCTTTCATGATTAGTGATGGTACTAGTGGTAAAGTGTTAGGAGTTTAAAGTGAGAAACCAGTTACTGGTTGGGATATGTAAGAATTTGGATTCATCCATGAAATAATGGGCCAATGATATTCTGGTGGATAATAATGAGAGGAGGCATGAACTAAAGTGTTCCTTGAAGAAATTAAACATTCCACATAGTATCCATAGGGATCAGGCTACCTACATGGATATTTTTGCCTTGGTGGTGGCATTCCCCATACTTGTGGTTATTTCCACTATTACTGGTATTGCTCCTATGGTTTAGGATAAGCCCCTTGCATAGTATGTTTGCTAGTAGAACTATCAGAAGTTACCATGTGGATAAGGTAACTATTTGGGCATTTGTTTTTTGATGAATTTTAGGTTGGGTACATATGCCCTAGACTCTTGTAAGTGGACCATAATAGAGCAAGATCCCTTAGTATGTTCATACTTGCATACTTTGCATCCTTTATCATCCTCTGAACTAAAGTTTGTTATTTCCTCTACTACAAAAAATTTTCCTTTGTTCTTATAGTTCTCTTATCCTTGTCTCTTCTTTTCTTCTTTGCTTTGGTTTAGGACTTGTTCTATCTTTTCCTCTACTATCTTCAATGCTGTAACAAATTTCTCATCCATGGAATCCCACATTTTCTCTACCTTGGTTGCAATATCATTAACCAACTTCTAAATTGGTAGAGTCTTCTATTGGATCATATCTTCCAAAGTTTCTTCTTCTTGTGATTTTCATATACTCACATCCCTTTTCCTAATTGCAAAATCTCTATTGTATTCTTCAACTAATTCTCTTTTCCTCAATATTCCTTCTTTTGCCACTTGGTTGATGAGTCTTTGAATGTAATGAGCCATCATCTCAGATAACTTTCCTTGGGCATATATCCCAAGGATCTTTCTAGTTTTGTTCTTTAGTCCATGAACAGTATCTTTGAGTTGTTCCCTTTGAGAAAATCCATGGCCTAGGCACCTAGGTAATAAAGAATAGTATCTACCCATTACTACATCAAGGAACTCATGTGTCCCTTGCTTCCATTCTTAGATTTTTTTTCTCACGTTAGACACTTTAGAATAAGTTTGGTGCTTCTTATTGAAGAGTTCTAGCATGGTACTCCATCTTCAAACTAATTCTAGTTCCAAGGATCAATACTAGCTCTCTGCTTCCTTTATGAGTGTTCTAGGAAACAACTTTAATTTCTACAAATCATTTTCAATAGTTTATAGGGCACATGCATCATGGAAGGCTTGAAGATGATGTTGTGGACCTATGTTATATTCACCTTCAATTTTGGATATATTATTCATGTCTAATCGCTTGATGTGATTATCCCTTACATGCCTAGTAGGAATACACATGACTTCCTTGATATGAATCATGTTGCAAGTGGCTAGCAGGGGTTCTTCATAGTCTTTAAATTCATAAGATTTGTTATATTTATAACCCCTTTCCTACTCATGATGCTCTCTTTCTTCATGTTTGATCTTTTCTCTTCTTCTCTCATGGTTTCATTCTTCTTCACCTAGATGTCTTCTATGATGTGCATATCTCTTATGATCTCTCTCTTTTCCTATCATGATCCCTCAATCTTCTTTCTCTCTTGTCATAATCTATAAATGAGTGTGAGAAAGAAGAGAAAGGAGTTGGAGAACAGTGCTAGTTGGTTCTCCTTCTGTGACTTCTTGATTCATCTCTTTTTGATTAAGTAAAGGTCTTGGGCCTTGAGTTTCTCCTATGTTTAGTAAATCTTGTCTCCAAAGAGGCATCCTTTCTTACTTGAGCCTCTATTGGTTAGTATGACTTGATTATATGTTTAGTGATGTGGTATCCTTCTTGCACATGGCCAGGGTTTAATCTCATAAGAATTGCTTGAAGCATTGATGATGTAGAATGTTCTAGAGGCAAGACAATGTTGCCATGTAAATCTCTCCATCTTAGTTATTCACCTTGGTGAAAAATAAATATGTAGTCAAGATAACATGAATCGGTGTAAGAATAGGAAATTCTAGTTTGCATCAGTGCACTCCAATCTTCTTCATTATTATGCCTACTGTGACTCTTATTAAATTTAGTAGCAAGTGGTAATTTTGCCTTAGTTATGGAAGCCATCTTAAGTGCTTGATGCTTTATGTATGTACTTTGGAAAAATCATTTTAAGTGTGATGGATATACTTTGCAACACTTAATATAGTGAACTTTGTAAAATCAACTACTTAGTAAACATTGACACATCCTTAGCAATGGTGCCAATGATGAGTGGTTGGGTATTCCAACACTCAACCATACAAGTCATGAGTGTACACATCTAACTTGATCATAATCCATGGATGGCCAATGTAAGTATGCTAGTAGTTGATGTTCAATTTACGATCATTGACTTCGCATGTTGAGTTAGTAAAGTTCAAGCTATATGGTTTAACTCTTGGTGAGACATATGATATGTTGACGTTATTCAACTTTAATTATCCTTTGTGCCAACAAAATGAAAGTGAAGATGAAGTCTAAGTCTAAGTATAGCAAAAATGTAAATCTATGTTAGCCTGTAGCAATAAGTATCCATTCATGGCTTGTCGTACACATCATGGGCTCATGTAATTGTTAAAGGGATTACCAAGTCAATCCAAAACTCAGTGAATCAAGTGAAGTCACTACTGGATTACCAAAAAATTACACTTTATGCTCAAAACTAGTCATACTTATATCGCTTTACTAAAAGACATTGAAAAAGTAAATTACTTAAAAGATGTAAATGACTTAAGTAAACATAATAGAAAGTAAAATTAAACTAAGTGAAAATAAGCTAAGTGAGATGCTGCAATGGTGGAAAACAATCTCCATCTTTTTCTCTGGTTATGAATTTTACCCAAGAATAATCCATTCGAACAAAGATTCTGTACAATTATTAAACACCACGTTGTGGACATTCACTTTGTCACTAAGTTTAAATCATGAAAAAAAAAACTATAAGAATTTGGCTAAGTGTTGGTGAAAGATTTCTTTTTCAACACGATAGTGACTTAGTATTTATAGGCATGACAATGGCCCACTGCATCGCATCAACAATGATGTATGCACAACTACGATAGTTTATTGACATAAGGTTTTATCACTTAGTCTATACCATACTAAGTTGATTTTTCAGCATTTTATACTTAATCTTTTTTCTAGTAATAAACACTTTAGCCATTTTCTAGCATTAAACCATATGCTTTTATCATTCCCCTATTGTTCTTGATTCACATACAGTAGGCTAAGTCCACATCCAATAAGAGATTTATGTCTCGTACGGTCATCATCATTGACTTAGCAAAGTTTATATCTAGTCAAAGACCATTTGTGGTCATGAGTTACGTTCTTAACACTTGATTCATAGTTGTATCCTTGAAAAGTTAAAAAGAATAAAGTTTTAGAAACATCATGGTCAAAGAAATTCATTCCAAGATTAGAGAGACAAAATTTCATAAGTAGAGATAATTCAAGAAGAAGATGTGTTTTTAGAGGAAGATCAAGTTTTCATGGATTTCAATCAAGAGATAATCATTTTACACCATACTCATCAACTTCATGGTGTAAACTTTGCAACAAGAAGCATCATTATGAAGAAAGATGTTGGCAAAAAATAAATCTTTAAAATATCACAATCTAAGATGCATCCAATCCTAATCAAAGTGGAGATCAAGCAAGTTAAGCTCAAGATAAGAGAAAGAAAGTTAATAATAGAAATGGTAACTCTAATTTTTCTAAATTTTATATGTCTAAAGAAATCAATTCTACTACATGGATTATAGATAGTGGGTGTAGCAATTACATGATACCAAATAGAAATTGCTTTGTTGAGTTCAAAGATGACCCTAATTTAGGCTCAGCTAAGGTTGGTGATGAAGCTTTTGTGAAAATTCAAGACATTGATAAGGCTATACTTAACTTTATTATGGAAGTCTTGTGAATTTTCATGATGTTTTTTATGTTTCCTAATTGTCAAACTCATTATTATCAATTGGTTCAATGAAAAGGAGGGAAAACAAAGTTGTGTTTAAAAATAATGTTTGCATAATTTTAGACTCTAGAGTATTGCTTGTTAAAATTACAATACTAGAAAATCAGATTTACTATTTTTGAACCATGAATTCAAGTGAAGACATATAGAACTTAGCTAAGCATGAGTTACCAAGATTTTGACATTGGATGCTTGTTCATACCTTTTATTAAAATTTAAACAAATTGGTGAAATATTAGTTAGCTATTGGCATCCAATTTGGTGAGATACCTCAAGAAGCATGTGACACTTACATGAAGGACAAGCAAAAGGTCCTTCCACACTCTTCAAAAATTGAAAGAAGGAGCAAGCTTTTGGAGATTTTGCATATGAATGTTGTGGGTCTAATACTTAATATTGCACATGTTGAAGGCAAGTATTTCTTGGCCATTTTGGATGCCTTTTTCAACTATGCATAGTCCTATATTCTCCATTCTACGAATGAAGTTTCTGGTGTGTCATGAAATTTTAAGAACCTCACTAAGAATAAACTTGATCAAAAAATTAAAGCAATTAGAATTAATAGAGGACACTGTGGACACATAGTAGAACATGAGTGTAAGGAGCTTCCACTAAAAATACAAGGTAAGAAGTAGAATGAAAATTTATTTATTATGGAGTTGTGTAAAAAGTACTATGTAAATGTTATTGATCTTTAGTTTGTTTCCTAATGATTATTTTCTAATTTGTTCTATGTGCACTAAAATTGCAATTATTTCTTAGCATAGGGCTAAAATTTTTGTCTCATTGATATTGTCAATTTATCTTTTTAGTCTCATTTACTAATAAAATGATTATATTTTAAAAAAAAATAGTTGTGTACAAATTTTCAATGCATGATTCCTAGAGTTATAGGATACAATTATTGTTTCGTCCAAAGGATATTATACTATTTTGGTTTTGAATTTGTTTTATTCCTTAGGCATTGTGCTTATGGTTAAGGGATTATTGTATTGTATTTTTCATTTGGTTACTCTTATCCCTTGGGCCTTTCTAGATTAAAGATATTAGGATGTCTAATGTTGTCTTTTCCTCAAGTTTTATTTGCATCCTCTATTTTTATTATGTAGCATTGTATTTTTAATTCTTCTCTTTATATAACGTCATGCTAGCTTAGGATAGGACAAGGGATGTTACACCTCCATCTATGTGCCCCCAAGATATAGTCAACATGATACTTTGCTAAAATTTAGATAAAAATATTATTTCATTTCAAGCATAACTCAAACTCCCAACCCAACCTATTATAAGATAATTAATGATAAACCTTACTTTGCAACTTATTTGTTAGATAAAGTAGGTAGTTACTAATAAAATTAAAACTAAAACTAACTTTTTATTTACATCCAGTGAGATCCTCTTGGATCTATTAAGTAAAGTAAATTTAGAATGCATTTTATAGAAGTTTTTTTAATCCATAACTTAATGTTACCCACTAGAATCAAACTTATGACCTATGGTTTCTATGCCAATGCTTTTACCACTAAGCTAACAAGGGCATAAGTTATCAATGAGAGTTGACTCAAGTAGTTAGCTCATTGTCTAACAAGGATTTGTAAGCAAGAGGTTTCCAACTAAAGTCATACTTGGGGGTGTTGGAACCTTGAAATAATTGTAATATAAGTACATCCCAAGATATATAGTTCAATTAGAACTTTATAACTTAGCATTGCCTACTATAATGGAACCTATGACTTGGAGCTTTCAAATGAAAAGTCTTACCACTAGGCTAACACCTTATTGTCTATATGGATATAATTCTTCTAATATATCATATTCACTATATGTCTTGGGGTATACCTATAGTCAAATCATTTCATGTTCTAACATCCCCATTCCAAAATGAGAGCATAGCTCAATTGCTAAGTTTGTTGCTATGTATGTAAGAGGTTATGAGTTCAAGTTATGTTTAACAAACTATTGTATGATAAGTTTTACCAAAGTATTGTATTGATTGTATGGCATATAGCCACATATAGTGAGTTTCAATTCTAAAAACCCCCCAACTATATTCTTTTTAATTTGATGGCTAAGTCTTTTAGTATATGCAAATATAAGATGTTTTAATTATTCAAGTTTGACAACAAAGTGTGTAGCACAATGGTTAGGATACTCATTTCTTAGGGAAAGATTTTGACTTTGATATCTACTCTAGTTCCTAGTGTGGCAAGTGTGGAGTAGGCTTGTGGTGGACACTCTTATATAAGTTACATCTACCTTGCTATATCAGTAGGAATTGCTCTAGCAATCTAAGTTTAGATTATATCCTCAATAATTTGAAAAAGGTGTTTAGAAGGCATTTAAATTCCTTCATGAAAAAAAGGATCACTAAGAGCTTCAATACTCATCCTAACTTGAAACAATTAAATATTAGCCTAGTGGTAAGACTCTTGATTTGAAAGCTCCAAGTCATGGGTTCGATATCGAAGGGCAATATTGAGTTATAAAGTTATAATTAAACTATATTACAATTCTTTCGAGGTTCCAACCCCAGAAAACCTCAATGCTCATCTTGAGGAGAAATGTTGAGTCTACCTTGGACATGCCTTAGATGATACCCTCAATAATTTGAAAAAGACGTTTAGAAGGCATTTCAATTCCTTCATGATAAAAAAGATCACTAAGAGCCGTAATGCTCATCCTGACTTGAAACAATGGGGTGTTAGTCTAGTGGCTAGCAACATAGCAAGTACAAAGAAAGTAACAATACTAGACTTAGAACCCAACAGCTATGAGTACAAACTCAAACAAGCTAACCAACTAGCCAATCCCCAAATTCCTTCATAATATACATACAAATTATATAATAATGATGGTTAGCATGTAGTTCTTATAGCCAATAATAAGGAATCCTACATGGTAGAGTTTATGTTCTCTCAAGCTACTTGAGATTCTCAATCAATTTTTTTTTAACATTATACTCTAATATTGTAGAGTTTATCTTCTCTCAAGCTACTTGAGATTCTCAATCAATTTGTTTTTAACATTATACTCTAATATTAAAGGGATAGCTATAGTAGTATAATGATTGAAGCTTAAGGCATTTTCTAATAAGAATAGTAGTAACAATGAGGTGCTAGTGCTAAGACTCTTGATTTGAAAGCTCCAAATTTTGATAGACAATGCTCAAGTTATAACTTTCTAATTAAACCATGTTACGATTCTTTGGGGTTCACCAAAAGGAAGTTTCACAATACCAAGAAGTTTTAACAAAAGATTGCTGTTGTTCTGCGTGTTATTCCGTGGTAAAGATTTGGGTAAGTAGAAATCCAAAACTGAAACAAGTTCGATAGTCAGTTATAAACGCTTCAAAGTCAATCAATAGACATCAATGCGTAATCCCACCATTAGAAGCATGCAAAACGTAAAATGTTAAAAGTGTATTGTAAGAATCTTGAACAGATACTCTTGAAAAACATGAATATAGTTTGTTATCATTTCCTATGCACACTCCGAACAGGCATTTAAATCAAGCCGTGCTTTTACATGACGTCATTACGTTTGCAACATTAATCTTAAAAAATAATATTTAAATTCAAACTAACTATCAGGACATGCTACTAACAGAATATTTCTTCAGAACAACTGATAGTGGTTATATTAGTCTTCAAAGATTGGCAGCGTAGATTATATCAAATTGAATTACAAATATGAGAAATGATCCGGGAAAGGGTAAATGTTTTAACCTAAGCTAATTACTGGTAAAGTGCTTATAAGCAAACATTGCTAGGTTAAAAAATTTCATTGAAATACTCGAAGGAAAAAAGAATGTGACAAGGGCATTCTGATAGTTTCTCCCCAGGTGCTGAAGTCTCAGCTTTAGATAGGATGCAACCTTCTGCTAAAAGTAGGTTCTGTACTGGAAACAAAGTGTCACCAACATTGTCTCTGAAGTGACCTCAACCCGATCTGCATTCCATCTCGATTTCTGTAATAACAATTGACAAGTTCAAATTGAAAACAAATATTGCTCGTATTCAGGTAGAGGCTCACGCTTTTAGGACTTACAAAAGAAATCTCACGTAAAAGCAAATACCCTCAAAAGCTATGACACAGACTAGTTAGCGTTTCGAACTTCTTCAAAAGCAAATACCGTCACCAAAAATGGGGCTTGGCCAAAGGCTGTAATAAATGGTGCTAGTGTTCGAACTAGTTAGCGTTTCAATCTTCTTCAAAAGCCTTTACAAATTCCAGATACCTTTTATCGTTTTCCTGTACAAAAGGGGCGTCATTTAGCCTGAGCGCAACCACTAAAGAGTTCAAATTTTGGCACGAACTCTGTATTTATATTGCTAATAAAATATTATTTTACCTGCTTTTTTTTTCCAAAAAACATAGTCCTTGAGTTGGAAGAAACAACATTGCTTGATGTACCTCTTTCAAAGCTCTGAGGATAGCAAAATCGATGAAAAAGAACAACGATTATACAAAGCTGTAATACAGAGTAGACCACTAGCAAATATAAATATATTGCAGTTGTGTTAACAGTCCAGGCAGCCGGTTAGGATGCCCATCAACATCAGTGAATTCTAAAATTGCTAATTTATTGCATCTACAAAAAGACTTTTACAGTTCTACTCTACAAAATCGCATAAACATTTCAAGGTCACCAATGTTGAAAACAGGTCAGGTTAACTAACCGAAGAAGATTTTAGTTCAACGTCACCAATGTTGAAAACAGGGCAGGTTAGCTAACCGAACAAGATTTTAATTCGACAATCAAGTTTCTTCTCAACAAATCACTTGCAGATGATGCATGAAAATGCATTCATTTCAAGTCAAGAAACGGATTTTAGCTGGACTATTCATGAAAATGCACCTCGAGGGTCATGTAGTAAGAGTCTCTGACATGAAAACTCCATGTCAAAGCAATTCTGAAACTGGTCCAAGAGTGTCTCAGTAAATTTAATTAAATACATCCAGTTTCAGTATTCATTTTCATCCTGACGAATCAATTACACAGTAATGCATCCATTTCAACAAATCACATATAAGAAAATGCAGGAAAATGCGAAAAACGTCAATGGAACTGAATTTAGCAGACAATCTGCTGGCATGAATCTGATCCCTTCCCTTCCGTCTCTACTGTTAGAGTGCGTGAGATCATATACAAGTCCATTCTTCGCGGAGTGATTGAATCCATTTATAACCCCGCTTTATCAGACCTCAAGGCAGGTTAGAGCAGGAAAAGCGAACATTTGCGCCCCGGATTTCGATTCAACTTATGAATTCATAAGAAATCACATGGGAACTTTCTACACGACCTGGAAAATCAACATGACATCCCGTTTCCACATAGCATGGAAAGTATGCTATTCAAAAACTCTCAAAAATAGCAAAGAATTATTATTACTCACCGTAAACGGCACCAAAGAATACTTACACGACGAAGTCAAAAAATCGGCAAACAAATCGACGAGGAGACCCTTGGTGGGAGGAGTTACAATGCTGCCGCTATTTTACACACCCGCGACGGAAAATCCAGGTCGCGCGATTTATTTCGAAAAAGGAACCCTAGCAAACGGAGGAAAATCCGTCAATGAAGATTACGCTCCGCCATTGTCGGAGCCGGAACCGGAATTACGCGCAAGCTGCATCAACTGCTTTCTTTTAAGTACCAAGTACACGAAAATGGCGACCTGAAGCAAGCTCGCGATTCCGACAAACAGAAGCCCCAAGCGTTTCCCGGCATTGATCGTACGCATTTTCCTCTTCTTCCTCGTCAACGCAGAATGAGGATGCTGCGGCGTCGGATTTCTGCGGTGACGCTTCGGCTTCCTCTTCTTCGGCTTCGGCGGCGGCGGGGGAAAACGCCGTGACCGGAATCTGCGAGAACTGTCACTAGCCGCTTCGGAACTCTGCGAATTGATTCCCGAGACAGACGATGATAACCGCAAGGGCGAAATCGCGGGAACGGCAACAAGAACGGGAACGGAAACGGAACCGAATTCGGCAGATGCATGATGGATCTGCGAAACCAGAGGAATGGTGGACAGAAATAAAAGCACGGCCACGCCGTTTAACTTCATGCCGCCTGCCTGCCCGCAGCGAAATTGATTTGGATTTGGATTTGGATTTGGATTGAAATGAAATGCTCGTAGAGCAGCTTACGGCATGGCCATGAATGATGCTTGCTTGCTTGCCTCCTTGCCTTGCTCCAAATCTTGCAGATCTGCGAAGGAAACCCTATATTCCTTGCGCCACGTGCACTGCGCTGGCGTCTGCGCCAAAATGCCTGCGTATTCGTCTCGGTTTTGCTTTTTCTTGTTAACGGTTGCGATGTTTGGTTGCTTGACTGCTGTTGCGATGTTTGGTTTTGCACGACTGCTGTTGCTTCTGCACCTGCTGCTGCAACGTCATCTCCCTTTGTGTCATTATCAGCAGCACGGAAAATGGTTACGTCTATTCTTTTTAGGGTGTAAAGAAATCTACGATATGGTTAGTGGTCCATGTATGCAACGCTCCACCTATGACTAGCATAAATAAAACTATGATCGTGATGCATGATGTTTGTTCAACCATGTATGTATGGATATGGAGAAATGCGATCTACAATTATTCGTAACTAACACTACCATAACGAACCACCATAACGAACCTGCCCACCCTCCGTCATAGCACATGGGATTGAAGTTTTGAAAAACCCTGCAAAATGCATCCATTCGCAATCTTTATTAAAAGCTCATAAGAAGAACCTCAGAAGTTTTGATTTCCACTACAATGCAAATCACTAGAAGTTGAACCCTTTCTAGCAACATCTATGGACAGACTACCATTGGTAGTCCCTCGCAATCCATTGTAAATATGTGCTTGAAGTCTTTCGATCATCTGGAAGGCTCGATGCAAGTGTGAATGCATGCTACCGGTTGCATTAGGCCTTCCAGAAGCAACTGCGAACACATTGGTGGATGCACCCCTTTGTAGTCTATGTAAAAATCTTACTGGTAGTGTGTATGCAAACTAGAAGCAACAGTTTCGAAGTAATTGGTAATCAATGGAAGCAAGGCAACATTCAAGTGGACTGCAAGCAGACTACTACTGGCAATTCCTTGTAGTTAGTTGAAAATCTTTGCTGGAAGTCTTCTTATCATCTGGAAGCCTCAATGCAAGTGTAAATGTGCACTACCCATTGCATTAGAACTTCCGAAAGTGATTACTAGCACACTACTGGACATACCCCCTCACGATCTATGTAAAACTCCTATTGAAAGCATGTCTACTGAGGTAGCAGCAGTTTCCAAGTAATTGGTGATCAATGAAACCTAAGTATCTTCCAAACCAACTGCGAGAGGACTGCTACTAGCAACCCCTCATAGTCCATAGTAAATCTATGCTAGAAGTCTTCAAATCATCTAAAAGCCTTAATGCAAGTATGAATGTGTGCTACCAATTGCATTAGGTGTCTTTAGGAAGGGACTATGCGCTAGCTGCTAGATGCATCCCCTTGCAATGAGTGTAAACATCCCATTGGAAGCATGTCCATAGATAGAAAGCAGTGGTTTCAAAGTAACTAATGATTAACGGAAGCAAAGTGACTTCCAAAGCCCAATGCGAGCTCTCTACGCGATACACCCCCTCACAGTGCATTGTAAATTCAAGCTGAAAGTCTTCTAATCACCCAAAAGCCTCCATGCAAGTGTGAATGTGCGCTACTAGTTGCAGTAGGACTTTTAGAAGGGATTGCAAGGTTGCTGCTAGACACACCCCCTTACAGTGAGTGTAAATATCCCATCAGAAGCGAGTTCGTAGACTAAAAGTAGTGATTTCCAAGTAATTAGTGATCAATGAAAGTAGGGTGACTTCTAGGGCTCACTACAAGTTGACTGTTGGATGCACTCTCTCGTAGTAAGTGTAAATATCCCATTGGAAGCATGTCCAAAGACAAGAAGCAATGGTTTTCCAAGTAAATGGTAATCAACAGAAGCAAGGTGACTTCCAAAGCCTACTACGAGCTCACTGCATGACACACCCCCTCATAGTGCATCGTAAATTCGAGCTAGAAGTCTTCCTATCATCCGAAAGCCTCAATGCAAGTGTTAATGCATGCTACCAATTGCAGTAGCTGTCTTTCAAAAGGGACTGCAAGGTTGTTGCTAGACACACCCTCTCACAATAAGTGTAAATATCCCACCGAAAGTACGTTCACAAACTAGAAGTAGTGGTTTTCAAGTAACTGGTGATCAATGGAAACAAGGTGACTTTTGAGGCCCACTGCAAGTTGATTGTTGGATGCACCCCCTCGTAGCGAGTGTAAATATCCCATTGGAAGCATGTCCACAAATAGGAAGCAATGGTTTCCAAGTAATGGGGGATCAATGGAAGTAGGGTGACTTCCGAGGCCCACTATGAGTTGACTATTGGATGCTCTTCCTCATAGTGAATGTAAATATTCCATCGGAAGCGCATCCATAGACAAAAGTAGTGGTTTCCAAGTAATTGGTGATCAATGAAAGTAGGGTGACTTCCAAAGCCTATTGCAAGCTCGTTGCACGACACACCCCCTCACAGTGCATTGTAAATCTGAGCTAGAAGTCTTTGGATCATTCGGAAGCCTTGATGCAAGTGTGAATGCACACTACCAGTTGCATTAGGCATCTTCTAGAAGGGATTGCGAGGTTGTTGTTGGACACATCCCTTCATAGTAAGTGTAAATATCCCACCAAAAGTGCATCTATAGACTAGAAGTAGTGGTTTCCAAGTAACTGGTGATCAATGAATGCAAGGTGACTTCTAGGGTCCACAACAAGTTGATTGCTAGATGCACCCCCTTGCAATGAGTGTAAATATCCCATCGGAAGTGCATCAGCAAATAAGAAGCAGTGGTTTCCATGCAATTAGTAATCAACAAAAGCAGTGTGACTTTCGAGGCTGATGAGTGGCGAGGTACCCCTACACTCAACCATACGAAACGAGCGTCGCACGCACGATCCGGTTGAACTCCGCAGATGGACTAGTTGTGGCACCTAGATAGTTAGCCTTAGGTCACA
>MNCI01004529.1:231240-261616 GCA_015680685.1 Gnetum montanum
CTAACTAATCTAAGCTAGGAGGAAAAGGGTAAGAAAATCTAATCTAGCCTAAGTGCGACGAGCAACCAATTCCTTGATCAACCGTACACATCTTGGACCTCATGCACGACTGCCACTGGGACTACCAAGCATAGGCCTAGGTACGCCACTGGGATTACCAAGCGTAGACCCCAAATACACCACTAGGTTACCAAGTGTAGATCCCCCTAGCTACACCACTGGGCTACCAAGCAGTCACACTTAAATGCTCGTAATCAAGTCGTACTCGTTCTGCTTCTAGGAGTTTAAGGGTGAGAGACTAGTTGTGATGAGTAACCGATTCCTTGACTAGCCGTACACATCCGTAGATGCTCGTAATCAAGTTGTACTCACACCGCGCTACGAAAGCAATAAATAACATTAAATAAATAACAAATAAATAAACTAAGTGAATGCTACAATGATGAAGTAATCTCGATCTTTATTGCTGGTCATGTGCATGTCCAAGTACGGCACACGCGAATAAAGACACCGTACAATCACATTCACCACACTGTGGGCAGACACGGGAAAAATTCTAACTCTGGAGGGATCAAACTGCTAGAGCTTCGCTACTCTAAAACTGGGATCCCAAATAAGGGAGAGCCGCCTCTTATTTATAGACATGGCGGTGGACTGCGATATCGCGTACGCGATATCGTAGGGGAAGATGTGATATCGCGTCGGCTGCGATATCCCGTACGCGATATCGCGGCCTGCGCAAACCGCGTCTCATCAGAGGTCCACTGCAAGTTGATTGCTAAATGCACCCCTTCATAGTGAGTGTAAATATCCCATTGGAAGCATGTCCGTAGATAGGAAGCAGTGCTTTCTAAATAACTGGTGATCAATAGAATCAGGGTGACTTCCAAAGCCTATTGCGAGCTCGCTATGCAAAGCACCCCCTCGTAATGCATTGTAAATCTAAAGCTTGAAGTCTTCTAATCACTTGGAAGCCTCCATGCAAGTGTGGATGTGCACTATCGATTGCAATAGGACTTCCGGAAGGGACTATAAGGTTGCTACTAGATGCATGTCCTCGTACTATTTAAATATCCCACTGGAAGCACATCCGTAGATTAGAAATATTAGTTTCCAAGTAACTGGTGATCAATTAAAGCAAGGTGACTTCCAAAAGCAACTACATGTCAGATGTGAGCCATAGGTTTTGAAGAGGATGTGAAACACATCAACTCACATCCCGCTTAAAAAAAATTATATATATAGCCAACAAATAGAAAATAATAATTGAGGTTTCAGATTGTGGCCTTGTGGGTAGTTGAAAAGAAGTAGAAAAAGAAGGTTTGCGGTAATTTCAAAGGTGTGTATGGAGGTTGATTTTAATTTGTAAGTTATCTTTAACATTTTTAATGTTTGTAGAATGCGAAATTATTTTTTGAGTTAGTGTTCAAAAATCATTATGGTTTAGATGTGAGGATGGTAAGAGCATGCTAGTTTCTGGTAAACAACATGGCAACAAGAAATACAAGACTTAGCAAATGGTCCTTTTTCACAAAATGAAATGAGATAGGCCTATTTCTATGATAATGCCTTTGCTTGAATATATAGAGAAAGAGTGGATGATTTTATTACAAGCAAATAAAGAAATGCAATGTTTCCATGTGAATTCTTCCATAGGAAGAAAAACTAACAAAAATGGGAAAAGGGAACTCACTCCCAAGCAAATCACTACACCTATTGTACAAGGTAGGTTTTCTTAAATTTCTGAAGTCCTCAATAATGTTTATTATATATTTTGTATGTTGCATATTTTTGAAGTCCTACTTGATGTCCATGTATATACATGAATTAATTATCATTTTTCGTATGGCCCAAATGTTATTGTAGGGGTGGCACCTAGGGAGTGAAAAAAAATAGGACTGGTAGAAAGACTAGTTGCCAATGTAATTTCATCATATGCATTATGCGTGGAACTGAGCATGTTGCATGCATTATATATAAAGAAATGAATCATGTTGACATGTCGGAAGCTTATTATCATAGCTTGCTTGGTTCCATGTTAGATAGAAGAGATGCTTAGTCAATACATATTTCCCTTGAGATACATCAAAAGATAGTGTTATTATGGAACCAAGGATTTCTAGTAGGTATGATTTATGAGAGATATATTAAGGATCTATTCAATGAAGGGCAAAAATTCAAGGTGTCTCTGAATAGGGACATGTTTGTTCTTGAAAAAGGACATTTACAATATTTGCAAAGATGTTATAATGCAAAAAAAAGTGCGTGATAAAATTAGCATGAGGTTATGGTACCAAAGCACCATAGATTTCTTCTTTTGCTATTAAGAGGAGAACATTGAATAGTTTATCCAATAATCATTGAGTTGCAATTGCCATGGATGCTAACAAAGATGATAGGTCTATCTCATAACAACATACTTGCCATGGATTCAACCTTCAACACCAACAAAATATGGAGTAAGTAAATAATTGGGGTATTTTTAAGAAACTGGGTATCAAGAATATTTTGTGTTGCAACTGGCTCATTTTTCTAATAAAAATGGTATTTTTATAAATAGCTCCATCTTCACATAGTCATGGCTTTTGATTCATACTACAATGGAATACCTGTAGCATGGGTGATCTCCTCCAGGGTTACAGAGAGGGACGTCATAGCTTGGCTATCTAAATTGCTGAGAAGATGCAAGTCCCAAGAGCTGTGATGGACAATACATGCATTCATGTTAGATCATTCAAAAGCTTAAATGAATGTTGTAAGGTAACAGTTATAACATTGAATTTTAGTTTCTTATTTTAAATCTTAGCTCAAAACATGGAGATATTAGAATTGAATGTAAAACATTATGTGAAATATTCAAGTTTGTATTTGGTTGTCATAGTTTTCTATGCATTTGGCATGTATGGAGGGGATGGAGGAAGAACTTGGCAACAAAGGTTAGAGATTCTACAACGAGAAAGGCTATGGAATCACATCTAAACTTTATTATGAATGGATGCAAAACTTCTATGGATGTAGTTGTGGAAATTAACAAGTTTGTCAATGATCATCAATAGAATGTTCACTTCACTAGTTACCTAAAGAGCCAATTGATAAACGGAGATAAATTTCATAAGTACATATCGATTACAATTTACTATAGTTAGATAGCATGTTCTTTTTTTTTTGTTGAGGGTTCAAAGGCTCATTTCTTATGGATGTGGGAAAAAGCCTATCATGATATTCCTCGTGCTCGACAACACACAAACAATGTTGTGGAGTCCTATCATGGATTTTTAAAAGGAAAATTCTTGAGAGATATTAGAAATAGGAAATACCATTGAATTGATTGGCTTATATGGAATTTGACAAAGGTACAACTATATTACTAGAATAATGTCAAACTTAAAGCTGCAGGATATCTAATAAATAGAAAGGATAGAGAAATCAATAAGAAGTCATTAGAAAAGGCAATTGAAATTTGTGATGATGATAGCAAATAAGTACTGGATGAAGAAGATGAATATCTTGTGCGTAGTCAAATTTCTTTGAAATAGGATACTTGGTACAAGGTATCTAAGGTGCTTTCCTTTAGTATTTTTTGTGAGTGTAGATGGTCCAACTCGGTCATTTTGCAAGCATTTAACGAAAGTTTTGATATTATTCAAAGAATATAGGAGTGCATATAAGTTCTTCTTCAAAGATGAGTATTTTGATTCAAGACTTCCTTTTGAGCTAAACTCATTTATGCCTCATGAATTTCCAAGCTGTGAAGAGGCATCATAGTTAGGGATGATACTAGAGACATTTGAATCAATGACCAGGAAATCGAATATCAAAGAAGTACATAGTACGACAGTATCTTTCCATGAGTAGAATAAAACAGGTGTTCAGAAATTAGATGAGCAATTCAAAGCATTCAAGGACAATGCAAATGAAAGCTTGATAGAAAAAATAACAAAAATAAAAAAGGCATTAAAATTTTTTGCAAAGAATATGCCCACAAATAAAGAGAGTGTTCTTGATCTTGAAAAATATGTTGAGCAAATTCGGTTTAAGTTTTTGTTCTGAGTAAATCAAAACAATTTGCCAAGTAATAAAAGATTGTCAGGTTGGGACAGTCCTACTAAAAATTGACACCAAAATCCATCTAATTCAAAATGTCATAGAAAATTGTTTATAGAAGATAGAGACACATTCTAGGTCCATTGACCTATATTTGAATATGTAATTTATGATTGATAATTGTAAGAATGTAACATTTGTTATTTTTAACTTGCAGAATGTAATGAAGATAGCCAAGGTTGTAACTAGAACTCATCTCCCTCACAATCAAATATGCAGTAGTTGAATGCCTAGGTTGCATGATAGAGAGAATTTTATGTCATTAGCTAACTTTTGGATTGCGCAAAGCACAGAAATTTTGTCTCAAATGCTAAAAGTTTTATCTTGCTATGTTCTTTGTTTGTAATTTTTTGAACATCTCAACAGTAATTGAAACTAATATAAAAATTGAAAAATGTTTCTATCTATTTTTCTGGTTTATACAAATTTTTTTTGGCAAACTACGAGGTTGTTATGAATAGCAACCACTCACACCATTAATATCTACATTTTGCATGATGCTTGCAATTTGTTTCTATGACTACATGTGACCCACATGAAGCTGTTAACTAAAACCAAAACTAGAAAGTGTTTCTTAATATTGCAAGCTTATGTGATTCACAACATTGCAATTTACTTTGGCTAACTGCAAGACTGGTGCAAAACATAAGAAGTCCCATTAATATTCTTCAACTTGTAAGTACCTACTGATCACAGTATCCAAAAAAATTGCACATCGCAGCATGCCATGCAAAACACACATTTCTATTTCAAACTGTGTGAGATTATTGCTTCACGCATGATCCTTGCATTGTCCTATATGACTACGGTTTGCAGTATTTATTACACAACACATGCATCAAAGTTATATTGTTAGTTGAATGTAATTCGCATAAGCTTACATCATGCATAACATGTGAAAAATAAAAATAGGGCCTTTGCGAAAACAACACATTTCAACCGTTGCAACCAAGCCTGCAACAAACTACATAGATGCAAAGCACACCAAGTAGGACATTGCCATCACTGCTAGAGAAATTAGACAAGAGAAACAGTTGATGCCTACAACAATGACGAGTAGGGTGTGTTAAAGACTATGAATTTTTTAATTTATTTTGTCAATTTTATCATCCTAGGGTTTTCTACGACATCATGAAAAGAAAAAAATTGAAAGAGGTTGCATATGTAGACTTCTAGGACTTCTTTGTTTCATTACTCATGCCTCTTGGCATTACAAATTTATTTGTAAATTGAAGTTAATTTTCAAGACAAGCACAATTTTGTGGACTACACTGTGGTTGTGGGGTAGAGTTACTGTGAATCCAATACTGTGTTAGTTTACCAAAGATAACCAATATGGGATTTATAAGGGTATGTTTGGTAACATGTGTTAGTTGATGCCTTGTTCAAAGATTTGAATGTCTGTAAGGGAAAATAGTGATAGCTAAGGTTGTTTGGAATATGTCTAAATTTCATGTGTCTCTTTTGTTTGAGGTATTAATTGAGTTTATGCTTAGTTTATGAACAATGGTTCTTGTAATGAGTGATATGTTGTGCCAAGGACTATTTGCTCAAGTTTCAAATGCAATAAGCATTTTTCACTTACATTAGTGATACCATCTATTCATTATCATCTTTTCAAGCATGTTCAAATTACCTTGGATTCTGTCTCGTTTAAAATGTCATTAGCCACTTCCTCAACTATTAGGATGCATTTATTATACACTCTATAAGCATTGCTAATGACTGAATAACCAAGAAAAAAGCCTTCAACTTTATTGTCAATTTATATTAATTTATCTTTTCTTTTCAAACAAAAGCATTTGCAAGTAATAACTATTAAGTAATTTGCCTTGGATTTATTACCATAATAAAGCTTAGACGATGTCTTTATGATGTTGGATCTAATAAGAATCAAATTTAAAACATAGTAGGTTGTCTTTATGGCTTCTCCCCAAATTATTTTGGCAAATTTTACTCATGGAATAGGGTTCTTGCCATTTCTTGAAGCACCTAGTTCTTGTATTTAGTAACTCCATTTTTTTTGAGGTGTTCCAAGAACTAAGATTTAATGCTTAATGCCTTCATTATCACAACACTTAACAAAACTAATAATGCTAAACTAACCTCCATGATCACTTCTAATCTTCTTGATAAAGTACCCTTTGTATTTAAATCTTGTAATAAAGTTTTTTCTTAAAGGATATGGATTATGCTTATATTTTTAGCATGTTTCACATACCCTATCCTTATTGGATTGAATATTGGATAGTCCTTCAATGATCTATTTTTTGAAAGCTTAGGCTTTCAAAGAAATAAGTGTCCTATTCTTCTATGTCACAACCAGTTGTCTTCTTATGAGCAAATTAAACACTTCAAATTATATCTACTCTATTCACAATTATCAATAATATATACATTACTAGCTCTATGTTCCATGAGGATTACTTCATCAATTTTAACATCCTTAATAATTTAATGGTCAACCTAAAACAATACAACAATGCATAATGTAGCATAGAACTGATGAAATTGTCGCTAGTACATAGTCAATTTACAACACAGTGGTTCATAAAAGCAGCATGCACAACAAAAATATAGTTTCCAATTATCATGAACAATCAAAGAAAAAAAAAGAACTAGCAACATGCATGACTGCTATGCCCAATTGTGCATCACACTTTTTTCTTGTGAAAATGCCAAGGGGTGTAGTTAGAGTAGGAGGATGCACTTGGCCACTTCATCACTCTAGCTCTGCTAGCTATCCTATGTTTTTTCAGTGCAGCTTTCCTATCCATATCTAATGACTTGTAAAGATATTTATCATTTTCTCCAAATATAGTAGACTCTTCCTTCTCCACATACATAACACCATATGGTCTACCTTCCCAAAGAACTCATAGTCTCCAAGCTTCTACCTCTTTTTTGAAACATTTTTTTTGTTGGATTTCTAGAACTTTAGCATCTCACCATGAGTATAATAATCAAATGCAATTCTTGATGGCTGGTGTAAAGACTTAGGCAACTTTCTTGTGGCTGCAATTTGCAATTTTCTTCATAATTGATATGCAAAAGAAATAATTACCTTGTCATTCAATGCAGGCTTGGGTTTTTCTAGTTGAAGTTGTTCATTAAGTAGGAGTATTTAAAGATGACAAGTGCTACTATGTAAATTGAAGAAATATAAAAGTTAGACATATATGTTAATTGGTTAGTGATTGTAAATAGGACACTTAATGTAGCATTGCAATTATTTATTTTGAGCATTTAACATATGACAATGGCTAGGATGACAACTTAGATATATATTGATTTTTAATTATTTTTATTTTTTCTGCTTTGCATTTTATCTTCGCAAAGAGGTAGTACACAACCAATTGACCAAAGAAAGTCTAGCAAACTACAAGGGCAAGAGGCCAATAGGCATACCCAGGGGCAATAGTAGGTTCACTCCCAAGCTATTGCACAAGATGTTTGCAGAGAGCAAGAAGAGATTGGTAGTGCCCATGAGTGACAAGCATGAGAGGAATGTCAATGTTGGGAGGCACAGTTCAAAACAGCCCTAATACGAAATCCTAAGAACTTCAATTCAATGTTGTAGTTGGTGTGGCCAAAGATGCATGACAAGCTCATTGAGCATTGTCTTCAGTTCATCATGGGTGGTGGGTCCAAATATTATGAAGAGGAGGCACATCGCTTCTATGTCTGACATATCTAAGGTCTAGGATCATTTGTGGTCATCTACATTGGTGATTCTTGGTATCTACTGATAGTGGACATCCTAGCAAACATACTTCACATAGCCATTGGTACATGAAGGGAACTTTTCACTGCTGCCATGATAGATAAAAAAACACAGTTGCTTTCCATGGTTATGGAGGTGGAGTTAGATGAGACAAGTTGACATTACAAAAACTTCTTCCTTGAACGAAGAGTTCTTGTGAGGGCTATTCACACCAACCTCCTTGCTATGACTCATCACACATACATCATGTCCTTTACATTGATGATACTACTTGATTTGGAGGAAGACTATTCCCTCAACTACCCCCACATTCTGATGAGTAAGATGCAAGTCCTAGCCAAAGATGCAGCAACCATTCCATTTCCATCAGTTACATCAACTCTTTTTAGGCGTTGGTAGATTTCAACACCTGAACATGATGCGAAGGTGATGCAGATGTTTAATGAGGACCAATTGCCTTAATTGGGCTATGCATTCTATACAAAATGGGTCCTTAAGACTTATTTTAATGATTTGGTATGGCTCCCTAATCCTCAACTACTAGGGGATGGTGGCAAGGCAGGATGGAATGCATTTTATGATGAGGATGATCAACCCCAAGGTATTTGTATTCGCCCACTACAGCAACAATAGTTTGAAGATGGGATTGCTATTTTTCAATACTTGGAGGCAATGGAGACTAAGATGAACACACACATAGATGGTCTTGTCTTGAGGATTGATGCATTTGAGTCTCAAATGCATCAATGTTTTTGCCACATGAAGGGGAGACAAACGCATCTCACCATTAATTAGGAAATTGTAACTAGTTATACATTTCAGTAGTTTAGGGTAGTGCATAGAGATAGTGGTTCAAGGGAGTTGGTGGATGACATTCTTGATCTAGAGTTGATAGCCATACCCACACCAGAGCATGCAATAGAGTCAGTCCTACCAAATCTAGCTCAAATGGCAGATAACCCTGTTGAGCTGGTTTGATGACATAGTTATTGAGGTAGATTTCATAGAGACAGTGGCTGCAAAAGCAATGGAGGAGGATACTCATGCTGAGGACATTGAATAGTCATTCTTGACTATTATTTTGTTTTTTTTGTTTACCATGAACAAAGGTATGGTTATCGTCACAATCCATAAGCTCTTGCTTGACTATTAGACATGTTTATTTGTAATTTGGTGCCTCATTTCTGTATAGAACATTATGGTTCTTCGTAATTAAAGTTAAAGAGTTTGGCCATTTCTGCATTACATATTATTCATTTTTTCAAAATGAATTATTTCAAAGATGCCAAAATAATGAAATAACCTTATCATAACTAAGTAAAATATTAATTACATTCTTCATTTCTATAGTTGGGAAAACAATTCCCCATTTAAGCTGGTAATATTTGTTCTTTCTATTTAGTCAAAATAAGAAATTTAACATACTACAAGGGCATGCAATTCACATACCCTCATAGTGAACAATATCTATTAAGATGTGCAGGTCACATCCTCACGCACTAGTAAATTCTTGATTCTATTTAGCAATGTAATCACTTGTGAGGTGCACTGTCCATGAATCCTATTGATCACATCTCCCCACATTGATAAAATTAGTTTTTGGTATGTAATGCGAATGAATGTGAGTCGTAATTTCACAATGCATGAGTTTTTTTAACTAGTACCTCACCAAACATGCAATTCATAGTTGCTCGCATTGGTAAAAACATGTTTCTATTTAAAACTGCATGCACATGCAAGTTGCATATTACTTGCATGAACTAAGTGCAAGTAAGGTGCATAATGCATGTACTTGTAGGTGAGCAAGAAAAGTAATATGATAAAATTATGCTAGTTGTAGAAAGGAGGATATGAGAAGCATATTTTGTATAGAGATTATGACACCTTGCTTGTTCGATGGAAACAATATTAGGAACACATATTGAACCTTGCAAATTATAGATTCCCTTTTTAAATTTTAGAAAATAATAATCATAATATGAAACAAATGAACACCATATATATTTCAAATTGGTAACCATGATAAAAATACATTGTTCTCACATGTACAAAAAATTTGCCTTTCATTAAAGATGGTGAAGAGGCATTTACATCATAGAATTTTTTTTACATTAGAAATGGCATACGGTCCATGCTCACTACAATCCTCACGGACAAGATTTTGCACACATATTTTTGACCATGGTTGGTGAAACACCAAACAACTAAGAATTTCCTCTATCATGGTATTTCGATACGTAAAAACAAAATCATTATTGAATTTTATCTTTTTTCCAAATACTAAATGATGCATGAACAATATTGTGTATGTGCCACAATCATATCCATTTTCTTGAGAAGGTATGCCTTGCATAGCCATTGTACTTCATTTTGATAATTACTTCTTTCACTTTCCCTTCACCTTGCAATAAAAAATCACCTTGCAATAAAAAATCAAGAAACCTTGACTTTCTGTTAAAATGAGAAATTTAACATACTGCGAGGGCATGCAGTTCACCTACCCTCGTAGTGAAGAATCTCTATTGACATGTGAGGGTCACATCTTCACATAGTGGTAAATTCTTGGTTTTTTTCAGTGACGTGATCACCTACAAGGTGCACTATAGATGAATCCCGCGGATCGCATCTTCCCACACTAATAAAATTAGTTTATGGTATGTACTATGAATGAATGTGAGTCATAGTTTTGCAATGCATGAGTTTATTCAATTGGTGCCTCACCAAACATGCGGCTCGTAGTTTCTCATACTAGTAAAAACATGTTTCTGTTCAGAACTACATGCACATGCAAGCCACATATTACTCACATGAACTGAGTGCAAGTAAGGTGTGTAATGCATGTACTCGCAGGTAAGCAAGAAAAGTAATATGATAAAATTATGCTACTTGTAGAAAGGAGAATGTGATAAGCATATTTTGTGTAGAGATTATGACACCTTGCTTGTTCAATGGAAACAATATTAGGAACACATATTGAACCTTGCAAACTATAGATTCCCTTTTTAAATTTTAGAAAATAATAATCACAATACGAAACAAATGAACACCATATATATTTCAAATTGGCAACCATGATAAAAAATACATTGTTCTCACATGTACAAAAAATTTGTCTTTCATTAAAGATGGTGAAGATGCATTTACATCATAGAATTTTTTTTACATCAAAAATGGGATACAATCCATGCTTATTGCAATCCTCACAGAAAAGATGCTACACACATATTTTTGACCATGGTTTGTCAAGCAGCAAACAACTAAGAATTTTCCGTATCATGATATTTTGATACATGGAAACAAAATCACTGCTGAAATTTATCTCTTTTCCAACTACTAAATGGTGCATGAACAATATTATATACATGTCACAATCATATCCATTTTCTTAAGAAAGTATGCCTTGTGTAGCTATTGTACTCCATTTTGATGATGGCTTCTTTTTCTTTCCCTTCACACCTCAATTGTGCTCTTAGGAATTGAAGAACCACCTTTCAATAAAAAATGAAGAAACCTTGAAATCAACTTCTGAACAACAACTACATGTTGGAAGAAAGTAATGAATTGTACACACACATTTTACTGGTACATGTGTCTATAACCACGAACATCCAATGATTGCCAGTATTGAATGGGATGCAAAATAATCGTAGTCTTGATTCAACAAATTCATCCTAGTAAATTTTGGATTTCACATCTTCAGTAAAGTCCTTCTCTACCGTGAACACATCAACCTCTTCTTCAACCGATGTGTCACTTTCAACATTGATCACGTGTCTTTTTATGAGCTTCTTTGCTTTATGTCACAATGGGTTCTTTTGGCTATGTTACATCTGACTCTCGAGGGACTTTGCAAATGCTTGAAACATAGTATTAAATACAAAGTATTTTGCTGATGCTTGAAAATCAACATTAGCTTTTTGAAGCTGCTTAAGGTACATGATGTACACATTAATGACATCATCATCAAGTCATTGTTTCCACCCAAGTTGGTATATAGACCTAAAAGACATTCTTGTGGTAACAAATGGGGGAAATGATGACAAAACAAGCACTTCACTATCTAAACTACCTATGACAAGTAACTACATCACTCTATCAATTGTCATACATGACTGACCAATCAGGTTGATGAAGTCAGTAGGCTTCACTATTTGAACTGTACTAGAAGGTAGATCAATGGGGCTATTGAAGTCTACATCACCTACATGTGAACATTCATAATATGGACATCAACATACATAAACAAGTGATCCAAATAAGTCTACATACATGTCTCTTCATTTAAAGTATCTTGTTCAGATGCTTCTTTAGTGTCTCCTTCAATTGAATCAAATAATCTTTTGGTAGCCTTCCTTACAAGCATTCATTCATTTCTATTCAACACATGTACAATACAAAGACCATTGGAATTTATAAAAGATATGAACAATGTATTTAAAATACAAGGTTTTATAGCATGTCACAAACCTATGATAGTATTATCCCCCTTGACATGAATGTCTTTGCTATTTGAAATGTTGACTACAACATTTTTTAATGACATAATTTCTTTGTTCAGTGTGAATATTTAATTTCCCATTTTTTCAATCTTGGCAAGCAACTTTTGGTTAAAACTATTTTTTTAGTTGCATAACTCTCAATTTTGGCCTTCAATTGCATATTTTCTTCTATGAGACATGACCTATCTCATTTCAACTCCTCTAAAGCACTCAAAATTGCTAAATTGCTTTGAGAATAATTATTTAATGTCTTCATCACATGTTCCAACTTATCCTTGATGGATTGGTGAAAGCATTTTTCATGTTGGAAACTATCATCGGTAGCTTGGCTTTTAGGCTCCTTCAAAAAATAGGAGGTCTCACCCTTGTTGGACACTGATGCACTCTTCAAAATACTTGTAGGATCTAGAAGGACTATTCCATTCAGTTGGGTAGCCATACAATGAATTTTTTTTAAGCAATATTTGTGTCACTATCCTGTCATAACCTTTCCCACCTCAACATCTCAAACATGATAATTATTGGGATATCAAATGGAACACTTTCATTGTTTTCCAATGCCCACATGAGTAATATTGCATTATTGGAAATCTTTGCTTTCTTTGCTTTCATTGGAAATAAAGATCATTGCATAAATTTGGAAAACAACAAAAGCTCTGATAATTGTTGGGATTATCATCTTTCATCTCAAATTTTTGGACATACTAGATTAGGTGAATCTCAATTTTTTTCCACTTTCATCCTTGACGGCTACCTCTTTATCACACAGAACTTGTATAACATCTACAATGTTATAAACATTGAAGGTGAAATTTTGTCATTGCATCTTAGCTTGTAGAGTACTTCTTGCAACGGACACACTATCAATTAATCATTCATAATAGCGGCAAAAATATTTTTGTCATAACTTCTATCCATTGTCATCCATTGATAAATTCCGATTTTTTTCAATGTTTAGGAAAGAACAAACATTTCTGGCAAGTCTAGAATTGTTTACAGATTACGTTCACAAACAATGCCAATGGTTGCAATTCATGCAAATAAATAAAATAAAACACAAGAAGTACTCATGTGGAAGATCCCTTTTGCTAATCCCCATCATTCTAAGAAGCTCCATGTTCAAACACAACTTCAACAATATCTCCCAATGACAAGGACAACGTAATTAGAATAGCTTTCTAGTAATCCTGCAATAAAATTAAGATAATTGGAAAATGTTGTTAGCTTTGACAATATTTACTAGGGCATCATAATCAATTAAACATCTGTCAGTGATAACATAAATAATATCTATGAGAAATTATGTGACAAAATAAAATTCACTAAACTGCGAGGCCATGCGAATCGCATGTTCTCATAGAACATTTATCGCATGGCCTCATAGAACATTTATCACAATATTCTACAAACACTTTTTCCAGTATCATCGCATGTCCTTGCAGATCACTTTTCCAGTTTTCTGCGAGGCCATGCCAGTCGCATGTCCGTCGTACATCAGAAATTCATGCAACGAGAGGCTACATGCTGCAGGACACTGCAGTAACTCTCATCCCTCATGCAATTCCCGGTGGCTCACACTGAAACTCCAAACAAACTAAAATATTGAATTTCCGACTGTAATGCGAGTGCATTTGGACAGACAACACAACGAATTTAAAGACATATTAGGAACTGCAGTGAATTAGGATGCAAAATGGCAGATACTAACGCAAAATGAGCTAAAAGCTACGTCTGTTCAAAAGAAATTCAAAATGGATACAGTAACTTACAGAAGCGCGAGGAGGATTGAATTTACAGTAACTTACAGAAGCGCGAGGAGGATTGAATTTGGGGCCTAGGCTGAGAGGCGGAGTGCTCAGGGGGCTGAAGGAGACTCTGGGCCCCCGCTATGAGCAGTGGCTTGGCAGAAAGGCGCAAACGGAGGCTAACGGCTGTTTATGTACATTGCAGCTGCTCCGAAAGGGCAAATGGCTGTCGACGTCGGACAGTGCTGCAATGGTGGTATGTTTTTGTTTTCGACATCGGCTTTTGGATGCACATGCCATGAGGAACTGACGATCATGCATAATATGGGTATGGCTGGGACATACATACGTTTATTAAAGTCTAAAGAGAACAGCTATAACTTTTGCCTTATCGGCACTCCTTTCCGCCGCCCCGCTTTTGTTATTTTCGACTCTCTGTATCGGTCGTTCTTATCGTTGCAGAACAAATGTGGCACACGGATTCCTTGTGAAGCCAGAAATATTGTTTAAATGCGCAAATACACGGCGTACATATGGTTTTTGGTATGATACGGTATGGTAAGAATTACATCCCACGGCAACGGCGAAAGCGGAACTCGGCGGAAGGTATGACATCAGAGCTATACTGTATTTGGTGGAGGAAAGCGGTCCATGCCGACCTGCCGCCCAGATTGAAGTTCCAAAAGGAGATCTGCTTTTCTGCAAATGTTTGGACCTCTGCTTTTTACTGGTCAATGGAACACGGTGATTCTGAAATTCGTGGTACACTAGGTCTTTCAATCTCAGTTGCAGTTATCGTACGTCGCCTATGGGCGTTCCGTTTTAGTGGTTGCAGTAGTTTATTCTTTTACGGTTGCACTTTTCTTTACTGCTAAATGCCAGCATCGTGAAAGGATGGAAATTTCAAACCTTGTATTATTGTTGTCATGATCTGGCTCTGCCGAAAAAGGATTGAAGCATTTCGCTTTCTGCTTTTAAAAGGCAGGCCCCCACGAGATTACCGGTCAAAAACTATCTTGATTTATGGAACCCCACACAGTAGTGTTATAAAGCACCCCAATAGTGAACCTTGTTACTGACCAAGAGTCGTGGCGTAACAGAGATCTTACATGAGAATATAAAGCCGTTCCAGTAGTATTAAAGCCTTGTAAATTGCCATAAATTCAGGTGTTTAGTTCACTAAAATGAGGATTTGCACCATGAATTTTGTTTTTCTCAAAGGATGTCTTTATTCTCATATGCTTTGGTTGATTGAATCAGCTGGTTTTCTTAACAATTTTGCTAAAATGAAAGGTAATTTTGCTTTATTTTAATTTAATATCATTGTTTGTTAATTTCAATTTGATTTATAATGTAAATCAAATTTGTTCACTATTCAACTCAATTTAGATGCTTGTATCAATTTAGTTAACATAATAATGAATTTCAACATTTTACATTTCAAATCTACTTTCTATTGAGTCTACTTTAGCTTAATTTATGATACAAATTAATCCTTAAAAGAGATGTCATGGTAAAAATACAAAGGTAGCCTTGTTTTGTATATGACAATGTGTTAGATGCACTTGAACTAAATATATGTCCTCAAACTTGCACACCTGGAAAAAGTTGAGGTTTCTTTTGATAGTAAGAAATACACTAGTCTCACTAGGTTTGCATTTAGGAAGTTGTTGGGAAAAGCTTCACTTTTGGGAGCTTAATCCAAGTTTGCATTTAGGAAGTTGTTGGGTAGATCTTCATTTGTGGAAGCTTAAACCTCTAAACCCTTAGCATATCATCAATGTTCACTTGTGGTGTTGGCAAATGCCATGGGGCAAGATTCACTTCAAAACATTTACTCTATAATGAGTTTTGATGATTTGGAATTCATAGTTAGCAATTTCATTATGAGTTTATGAAGAGTCAAAATAAAATATAACTTTTGGGAAGGGGAAGAAAATGGTTTTATGGAAGGTTCAATAGAATAGGTTTTAATATATAATGAAATGGGTTTAGTGAAAAAATGAAATTGATAGTAAAGATTGCAAAAAAGAAGAAGAAGAAGAAGAAGAAGAAGAAAGAAATTGATACATGACCTAATTGTATTCTATGGATTGGACCAGTAGTGGTACCTAGATCATTTAGAGTAATTGTAGGTCACTATCTTCCTAGTTATACTCGTGTGACCTTTAATGCCTATGGTTAAGTATAATTGAGGCATATGATCGTGATGTTGTAATATCCATGATTAAAATACTATTAAACTATTAAAGTTTAATGTAATTAATCTAAGGATGGAAAGTATAGTATGTTCTAGCCTAAGCAATGAGTAGTAGTTCCCAACTTGCCATATACATCCTAAACTTACACCACTGCTATTGGGTGACCACATGTCCACTATCAAGCATGCCAAGTGTAACACTACTAGGATTATCAAATG
This sequence comes from Gnetum montanum, assembly GCA_015680685.1. Lineage (NCBI taxonomy): Eukaryota > Viridiplantae > Streptophyta > Gnetopsida > Gnetales > Gnetaceae > Gnetum > Gnetum montanum. The sequence continues at coordinate 247,732 of MNCI01004529.1, forward strand.
ACAACATATTTATGCTTGGAGTTGGCCATACTTATTCTGCCTAATCAATGTACATTTGAATTGAAAATATTAAGTAAATGCATGAAAGGAAACAACAATAGAAATAAATTGCAATTAAGAAAAAATTAGACTAAGTCAAAGTGTTTCAATGAAAGTAAATTAATCTCAATATTATATCACCCTTAAATTTTATATAGGTATAAGATCACTTAAATAAGACTTTGTCAATTAACTCAAATTCATGTTGCGAGCATTTACTAATTGTTTCTAACTTCTATAGTTTCAAACTACAAGAGGTTTGCTATACTAATGACTAAATGGTGCCATAAATGCAATAGGTGATGCATTCAAATTTACATTATGGGCACTTGTTGACTATTTCTAACATCTACAGTTTTGAACTACAAGAACTTCACTATACTAATGACTAAAAGGTGTCATAAATGTAGTAGGTGATGTATTTATATAGGAAAAATTGATAGCTACACCAACACTAATGCATTAACATAGCTTACTCTACATCAATGCTAATGTGTTGATGCATTCGTCTTAGATACTATTCATTATACCCTCATGATTGACTCAAAACTCATCCTTGAGTGAAGCAAAATTGGGATAGATTTTGTTTATAAAATGTTGGGATAATCACTTTGATTAATCAATTGACTAACTCATTGTAACTTGAGTGTTCCATCATAAAATTTATTCAAGTGATTTGATAAGTTCGATGAAACAACAAAATTTAGACACATTGGTCCTTACAAAAACCTGTGCAAAATTACAAAATTAACCAAGGCATTTGCCTTAAGTGGTGCCAGGTGGTGATGGCTTCTCATGCCTAGGTAGTTCTTATAGTTGATTTGCTACTATTGTTGTTGTAGACACTTTCTAAGAACAAGATAGAATTTATAATATCTCATGCATATCAATAAAGCAGGTTGTAAAATGTTTGTGTTTGATGTTGAACACCTTTACTATTACATTTAATTCTTGGTAGTCTATCATTCTCTTGGTCAAGTTCTCTACGACATCTCATTGATTTGTGAACTTCTCATTAAGAACCTTAAAGTTTGCATTTGCAATTTGTAACTTCTAAATTGTTTCACAGTGGAGCTTGTGCTAATTTTCATACAATAAGAATGAGGCAATCACTTGTTTCTTCAACTTAGTTCAAGGTCTACCAACAATTAGCATTGTAAGATTTATGCAACATAAATTAATCAGCTTTATGTATTTCATCATGTCCTCAATATACAGATCCTTCATCTTCATCTTTTCCTAATTGAGGCATCACAACCATCAAAGATTAGTTGCCAAGTATCATCTACAATCTATTGGATGGCGACATTTAGTTTGGTCTTAGCCACTTGGACCTCCTTCTCATTGATTTCTTTCTAAAGGTCCACTTGCTCCTTGTAATGATTTTTAATTCTTTTGTATATGGTGGCCTTATTCTTCCATATAATGATTTCGATTGTTAATTTTTACCTAATTTCCTTTACTTCTTCCATCAAGAGATTCCTATTTTTGGCCATCAATCTAAGCACATCTTCAATAACTTTTACTAACTACTCTTGAAGGTGCTTAAGATAGTCTTCCATTTGATTCTTTTCCCATTCAATATTTTGTAATCTTTTATATTTTGTGGTAATAGATTTATCCTCATCTACCAACCTAGTGATGTCCTTGTTTAGTACATTCACCATTACATTGGATAGGGTAGCATCCCTTGTGGTTTTCTCCTTTTCAATATCTACCAACTACTACTTAGCATTTGGCTTGTTGAACACTTCATTTCTTGTTGGGCTAAGTTTGTGGATTACTAGATTTGATATCTAGGCACCAAGTTGTGCAACTTATTCTTGTAGTTATTGGTTCAACAACTTAGCCTACTATAATTGGATCTCAAAGATAGCTAATTTCCCTTTGGTATTGATGAGCTTAGGTTAGACCAATATAATATCTTTAGCAATGTTGAAGATTATGTCATCCATAACTTACATATTTTTTATTTTCAAGATTTTTTGAGTCATACTAGATTCACCATCATTTGTAATTGATTTTCCAAGGATTAGAGAGAATAAATAGCATTACTTTAAATAACTAGTTGAGATGTAGTGGTTAATAGTTAGTTTTAGAAAAAATAACTAGTTGTAGGAAAAGAAAGGAAAGGAAAAAAAAAAGAAAAAAAATTAAAGATATAACAAATATAATAAAAAAACTTGTTATAGGAAAAAATAAATAGGAAAAAAAAGAAAAGAAAAGGATTTTATTCTTGCAAGGTGATGATAACATTTCAAATTTGGTTAACAAATGTAGGTACACTAACCCTAGTAACATTGAACAATTTTGAAAAATCATCATGTTGCCAATCCATTCTCTAAGAAAATTCTTGTGAGTGACTTGTGATCTTCCAAAGGTGCTTGGTGACTTATACTAGGTGCAATTGAGCTAGGTCTAGCACCTATGATTCCTATAGTAGGTATGGTTACAACTATTGCTGAACTTGATGTTGTTGCTATCCCAATGTTTGGTAGTGGCGACAGTGCATCCTTCTAAAACTAGAGTGGTGGCTTTTTCTTTATCATTTCTTATCATGATGTTGTAGTTGCCCTACAAAGGACATGATTGTTGAGGTATTTTATCAAGTTTAACATGTTAAACAAGGTCTATATCAATAACATCATGTATGTTTACAATACACCATCATGGTGTTAGTACTTGATTAGTTAACATTTGTTATAAGTAATTTAGCTCTTTAAATTTTCAATTAATATAACTATTCATTGTATTTGTTCATTCTATTGACATGACTATTTTCCTTAACCTATCTATGTTTTGATTTTGGTTCTTTTTAGAGGAGTATATATAGAACATAATAATAGAGATACATTATTTAATATTATGTTTCACTATTTATTTTTGGTTATGGTTTAGATGTAATGTATGTGAGTAATACTACGAATAACATAATATTCATGGTGTGTTAATATTTATGTTTTGTGTTCATGTTATGATGATCATCAAAGTGTTCTAATTTCTTAGACCTAGTGATCTAAGCATCATATAACTTTACATGGTATCAGAGCAAGTTTTGATGGCTTAGTTGATCAATATCATGAAACATTTATGGTGATTTGATAGTTAGAAGCATTTAATGTTAAGGTAAGTATAAATACGAATCATAGCATTTAATATTCACATTTGCAATATCACAAAAACTACAGAGAGCTTAGCACAATAAGAAGAATCTTGATTTTTCAAGCTTGTTAAGTTCTAAACTAATGTTCTTTTTTCAATTACCATCTAGTAAATGTTTAAATCCATTTCCTAATGAAAATGTTGCAGTTTTTCTTGCAAATTCAAAGACATGAGTTATTTTGTAATTTTAGGATTGTGGATTGTGTAAGTTTGAAATTTATGTTGTAAATTAGTTTATAGTTAATAGTAGTCATTATGCAATGACTTGAGTTTACAACACATGTTATTTCTCTTTGTTTAAAATTCAACTTTAGAAAGTATTAGTTTTTTAAAAGTTGCAAACTAATTGTTTGTTGAAATGAGTTAAGGTGGAAGAGGAAAAGGTAAGTCGCATAGCTCTTCAAAAAGGAAGTACAATGATCATATCTTGCCACTAAATTTCTCAGAATAATTGTAGAGTGAAACATCATCATCATCCCCACCACTAGAACCACCACCAAAAAGTTACCATGGAAATCCCCACAATGAAACCTCTAGATTAACATCAAAAACCAATACTAAGAAGTTGAAATTACATTTTTCAATGACCATCCATTACAAAGCTATGGTCAACAAAACAAGAGATTTTAATATAATATTGGTAAAATAAGTATATGTTAAATATCTAGCTCCTAGGGTTAATGTTCAATATTAGTTCTATGATCTAACATTAACCATAGAGTTGGTAAAGTTAGGTCACAATGCTAAATTGGAGAGGTTAGGTTTAACATCATTCATGGAGTTTATGGTATTAAAGGATATTATAGTGGTCGACAATTTTGTGAGGACCTACAATAAAAGTTAGTTGATTTATCAAGCAAAAAAGACTTGAATATTATCTATAATTCAAAAGAGGTTCTTGTGGTTCTATTTTCATATGGTGAAAACAAATTTTGCATTAAAGAAAGTAATGTTTTCCATGCATCAATTGCTAGAATGCTTTGTGAATGAGGATGAATGGGGAAATGCTTGCACCACTATCATTGCAAGAATCCTAATTTCATAGCATAGGATGTCATACTTTGGCTTGATTGATATTATTGCTTGCTAGGTAGCTATGAAGGACAAGGGGAATGTAATCTCTTATTTTGTTATGTCTTTTCTACACCACAGTAAAGGAGGGAAGCCATGTGGATTAGTTGTTTATTCTAAATATGAAAATGAAGGAATAGGTATTATTGTATTATATTACATCTACCTTTCATTTTTTCTATGACTACCTCTTACTAACATTTTTCAAAATTTTCAATAATGGCAACATTGTGGATGTCACCACAACAATGAAAAGTAAGAATAAAGAGTTGGTTTCACTATTGTTTCTTGAAGCTTTCTCAAAGCTAAAGCGAACTACCATGAAGCTTTCAGAAATCAAATAGCTTATTGATATCTAGCATGAGAGGTGAGTGTGATTACTTGACTCCATTCACAATGCATGTGGTGATGTAACACCATAGCTTTGATAATAAAATTTCACGTTAGGAAGTCACCATTAATTTCTTCAAGGCATTAGTGTTGAAGACCTCATGAAGGAACCTTATACAATAAAGTTGCATTGAAAGATTTTGGAAATTTGAATGTAGATGAATTTTCATTAGTAATCATAGGTATAATTAAGAAGGATCCCAATAGATTTTCTAACATTAACTCTATCAAGGTGAGGAATGATTTACTATATGACTTAATGTTTATGAACTACATTTTCGTGGGACACTATTTTAGAGTAGAAGCCTATGGTACAATGTTAAGGAATAATAAAATAATTTTTGATGCCACTTTGGCACAAAATAAGGCATTGAATAAAAACTTAAGAACTACTTATCAAGAAAAGGAGAAATATTCCAAAGCTTTTGAAAAATTTAAAGGAAATGTTGAAGATGTGCTACAGTTTGTAAAGAAGAAATTATAATAATTAGTTACACTAAAATAAGCAAGGAACACTATGGGTTCTAGTATAAAGATGGAGCTTAGAAGCAAAGTAGAGGAATTAGCAGTGAGAACTATGAAGTTAAAGAATGATAAACTCACAATACAAAATAATACCTCTAAACTCTAAGAAAATGTTAACTCCCTACAAAACTGTGTAAAATATCTCACTAAATAAAACAATGAGCTATCAGAAGCTTTTGATGTAGAATGGAAGAAACTAGATGCCATGGCGAGAGCTCTATAAGAATATGTTATGAATGAAAATTGTATAGATTACTATAAAGAATTATTAAAATACACCCTTGGTAAAGGTTATGAGCTTTAACATGTTAGCACCATGATGCCACCATTGTCTCTATAGTTTACATTGAAGTTCAAGCTAAGATGCAAAAGATGGCTACTAATCAAAAAGTGAAGAAGTTGGAGTAGGGTCACTTCGATTTGATTAACCCTTCAAAAATACATCAAATCCAAATTGTATGCAAGGTAAAATTATTGCTAGAAAATAAGAAAACTAGGTATATTTATTACTTCAAAAGAAGATTATAGTTACAATGGAACCACAATACCAAAAAACATACATAAATAACACACTTATACACTCAATGATATTGTAGAGTAGGAGGCTCTACAATCACACAAGATTATCCTTGATTCAAGGATCAATCTCAAGGATCTCTTGTCTTCTTCATAGGGATGACATACAAAAACCAAGATCCAACATACAAAGACTCAATGACTAATACCACATGCACATAATTAATCACACAACTCTCATGTTCCCAGAAACATACAATGCAAACTAATATTTATCTAAAAATAGAGATAAAAATTTAAGGAAAACTTTTCCACACTTGATTCAATATTCTTAGCTATTTTCCATCTTGGAATTTCCACTTTAGAACTTTTTGTAGTGGAATAAGAAATCTACAAGTTTGGCAGGATGTCTCTCTATCAAATTTTTCTTATATATGAGATGTCTATAGGTAAGGGTAAATACGTATACTTGGGACAAGATATCTCCCTTAGCATTAGGATTTCTCCCTAGAGACATTTCCTTTTAAGCCAAGACATCTTCATACTAGAGTAAGACATCTCCCAAGATAATAAGATGTCTCTTGTCAAAAGTTTATCTCTCGTCCAAGACATCTCTTAAGAGTCTAGAACATCTACTACCTATCTAAAACCTTCATTTGTTCACTATTAGGATGATAAGGGGTTTAGAAGAGGTATTTCTACACTAGGAATTAGTTGAAGATGTTTCATTGCTATCCTCTAAAACCCCTACGATTCTTGAAGAGTCCATGTTGAAGGATTTTATTCTAGAATTAAAGCTTGGATCATCATAAATTTTTTTTTGAAAATTTGATGAAAGCAAATAGAGACTCATTTGCTAATTGATGGTTCAAGCTATTTAATCTCCGTATTTGTATTTACTTATAACCTTTTGTGTTAGACAATAAAGTTATTTAACTTTGAATTTGTCATGATAAGCATGTATTTCTCTTGTATGGTTTAATATTTGGTTATGTTATAATTTATTTTGAAGGAGATAATTACCCCTAATATCTCTATTTATTTTCCTTGTACTTTAGAAATTATTTAAAAGTGGCTAAATAATTAACAACATTAGGTTAGAAAAGAAAAGTTGCACACCTTCATCTTGTACTTATAATAATATTAGCTTTACTAATTAGAGATATAACTAATTATTGTTTGGTCAAATGGTGCTCATTATGAAATGCAATATTCCACTTTAGAGCATTAATTCACAACTATTGATTGTACTTTTAAATTTCTAATTCATGTGGATGAAAAGTATTTTAGTTGATTGTGTCAACATATTAGTGTCGACATAGCCTTTACTGCATCAACACATTAATGTTGAGGTAGTTTGCATGAATGCTTATATAAATGTGCATACTAATCACATTTATGACATCCTTTGGTTATTCTTTATGTAGACTCTTGCAGTTTTCTTCTACAAAAGTTAAAATTATTTCCTCTTCAAGTTCCCATAGTATGAATTTAGTAGATTGTACAGAGTTTTATTCGAGTGCATAATATACCTAGACACATTAGCGTGATGGCAATAAAATTAAGATTTATTCCATCCATTACAACACTTGGCTAATAGTTTAATTTCATTTATTGTAATTTATCTTAACTATTCCTTTACTATACATGTAATTAGTTAACTATTTTGTTCCATCACAAGTACGGAAACATGCATGAATATAACTAACTTTGAGCATAAATGTATTAACTTTTGGTAATCCTAGCAACATAAACATATGTTTAGGATGTACATGACAAGTTGGGAATAAATGCTTCATGCCTAGTCTAGAGTAGGTTACTTTCTACACTTAGATAAATTAGTTTAAATACTTTAATATATTAATATATTAATATTTTTAATATTTTAACAATAAATCTCATCATGTATCTCAGTCACACTTAACCATATAACTTGAGCCAACACTAGTATGATTGGAAGAACAATGATTAATGATCTAACACTTGGCTATCTAAGAGACCAAGCTAGTCCTAAGTCTATGGAATTCAACCAAATCATGTATGAATGCTTGTAATTTATATGGTTGGACATAGGGTTACTTCACTACTTATTATTGGTGTAGTTGCTAATAACTTGGTGCTAGTGCTTTAGATAGCTAGGATTATTTAAGAATCATTGTTAAAGCTTAATATAATTTATCATCTAATAATAATAATATTTTATTCTAAGGAACTCTTGCAAACTAAAAAAATGTCTTCTTCTCAGAGGGCATATCTCCCATCTACCAATGATTCCACAAGAGCACATGACAGAACCATAAAGAATTGAAATGAGGTGCTGTAATAGATAAAAGTTGTCTAATAACATTTAGATTTATATTATTTAGCTACTACATTAATTCTTCACTAAGATGAAAAACTGTGATTGTAATGTCCCCATTTCTAAATGGTCTTGCTACATAATATAGATGGACCCTCTTCATAACAAGTGTTATCATTATCATAACAAGACTTGAAAGGGGAGCTGTAATTAAGACTCACAAAGGCATGTTGTAATAATGGACATGTACCTTGAGGTGACCTTTGAGGATTTTACCTAAGGTATTTATACTTGGGCATTAGAGGTTGTATTAGCATGGAGTTGCAAAGTTGGTAAAGGTGAGTAACGGGTGTTGGGTGAAGTAAGATAGGAAGAGGATTGGCCATCCCTTCTGGCTGGTTGTAAGCCTAATTGTGGTGGCAGTGCTAGATTGCCTCTAAGGGATAGATGTCGAAGGAAGAAAACCTCAAGGAACATTCTCAGAGCATGATCTAGATACACTATTTTGCATTAATAAAGCATTGTTTCCTCTTTTCTTATCCATTTTCCCCATTATTTCCTTTATGCATAATGTCAAATGTTACATATATTTGATGTTTGGTATATTATCTTCATACGCATAATGTCTAATATAATGTATATTTAACATTTTCCATGACATCTAGGAATAGAATGCCACGTTTGGTATTGGAGCAAACCACGATCAAAGGGCTATTCAGAACCATGGGCCAACTACAACTTAATGATGAACCTAGGGAGAGTCATGAACCACCACTAGATACACCATGTATCCAAGTTGATCTATGTAAGCTAGAAGATAATTTCCATTTATTTTTAGGAAATCTACAAGAGACATGGATCCACCAAACAACAAGATGCCTTCGAGGATATAAGTGATAAGGAGATTTGATTAATTCAAGGTTCATTAATTGCAAGAGATGTTGGTAAGATAAAGATACACTAGGCTAGGTAACTCTTACCAATCTTATAGTGATGATAGAATGTTAATTGATTAAGGTCATTATTAAGTTTCTTTCAAAAGGTTAGTAACCATGACTTGAGTTAATCTTGTCTTGTTGAAACTTATTATCCAAATCTCCAAACCCCTATATCTTGGCATTACTCTTCTCACCTAAGTCTTATGAATTAGCAAATTTAAGAGATTTATTCTAGTCACAAGATTGTCTCATTCCTACTCAACCAATAAACCAATACTTGAGGGGTAATGTTGTGATGTCTTGCTTATTTTCAATACTTAGGACATAATCTTAATGCAAGAGGATAAGATTATATCATACTCAACAAATCATAATGATGAGCAATGAGTAGTCCCTACGCCCAACCATAGGAATCACAAGCATTGCACTAGTGATCTGGTCAAACTCTATGGACTTTAGCTCTCTAAATACACGATAGCCAATGTAGTAACCTAAGGACATGATCATTATCTTCTTGGATTTACTTATGTCAGTGCAAGTGTATGGTTAAGTGTAAGCCAAGGCACATGATTTTTATTAATTTTATATTTTATTTGATTTAATCTAAGCATGAAACAAAGTAATTAATTATGAATTAATCTAATTAACTATTTAATACCTTAATCTACTTCTTGACATAAGTGATAAGATCAATTTTTGATAGCTATGATATTGTGTATCCAATGTTGGAGGTACGATATTGCATACCTGATATTGGAGCCTAAGCTATGACATTAGATATTTGATATTGTGAGACATGTGCTTGCCTATAAATATGACACTTAGGTGCATGGTCCAAGACACAATTTTATTAACCCTTATCGAAATTCTTTCAATTTTTTTCCATGAATTTATACTTAGGAATTAGAAGTATAAATGCCCATAGTGTAGTGTGAACTAGTGAATGACATCTTTATTTGAGCATTTTGTATTTGGACACAAGTGTGATCAGAAATAAAGATCGAGCTATTTCCCACTATTGCAGCATTCTCCTAGTTTTACTACTTTACTTAGAATAATGTTTACTATTTTATTAGTTAATGATTTACTTTTCCATGTACTTACTTTTATTGTTGTTAAGCAGAATGAGTATGATTAATCTTGCGCACATAAGTATAACTGCTTGGTAACCTAGTAGTGCTATCGCTTAGTTTGCCCAGTAGTGAAGTACTTGGTAATTCCAGTAGTGATTACGTGAAGCCCAAGGTGTGTATGGAAGGTCAAGATTGGATATTCATTACCATAGGATAGAATAGGTTTGTTTATTATTTTCATTAGACTTAGAAACTCTTTCTACTTTACCATGTTTACTAGGAGTAAGATGGCCCATATAACATTAGCGATCATATACCTCACAGTGAGTTAAACCATACCTTTAGATTTCAATATCTCACATGGGTAGATAACAATCTCAAAATTTAACCAATTAATAGCATAATCACATTGCCTCATATATGGATTATGATTTGGTCACATGTGAACACCTATGACTTGTATGGTTGGATGTTGGATTGCTCCACCACTCATCATTGCTACTATTACTGGGGACTTGTCAATGTATGCTGAGTAATTGATTATACAAAGTTCGTTGTGTACTAAGCACATTTAAAAAAAATGTCTGAAACCATAACATGGCTTTAAACAAGAATACAACTTCACTTGCCAAGGAACTTCAAAGAAGTAATGATAGAATTGACAAAGAAGAAGATTGGAGTATGCTGATGCAAATAAGGATCTCAAATGCTTATCATGATCCGTACTATCCCAATTTTATATTCATCTTTCATTAAGACAGATAACTTAGGTAGAGAGATCTTCAAGGAAACATTGTTCTACCACCAAAGTGTTCAACACCCATTATGCTCCAAATTGCTCTCAAGGGGATAAAACTAAGTGAAGCACTTAGATGGTATCATGAAACCAAATACATGACTCAACCATATGAACCCATTGATGAGTAGTTAAGGAAAGACCATGCCATGGAAACAAGACATGAACAAGACAATGGAAAGATAGTCAACTCTTCTATTATCTTGGAGGAGCTTGATGGAGATGTGTTCATTACTGAACAACTCCATCAAAATCATGAGTTTTAGTCACAAACATATATCATTCGACTGGAGGAACTTGTTAAGAATAAATCACATTCCAAATTAGTAAAGACATTTAGGTAGAAGGAAAAATATTCAAGGTACAAGCAAGACTTAATGACAAGAGCTCCTACTAGATCTCATAGAGAAGAACATCAAAGTCATCATAGGAGGACAAGTTGGCACTGTTCTCCTACTACCTCATCTGCATCCTCAAATTTATTAGAAGACTCTAATAGAAGGAGGCAAAGGTACAGAGACCATGACAAAGAAGAGAGGAGAACTCATGATTGTCATGACCATTATTCAAGACATTCTGATTTGAAAGATGAAGAGTAAGAACAACATAGACGTAAGGATCATAGAAATCATGAAAGAAATGAACACAGAAGAGGCCACTACTATAATCAAGCACATGAACCTAATCGAGATGATGAATCCTTGATGGCAACTTGTAGCATATTTAACATACAGGAAGCTATCCATATTCCAACCAAACATATGAGGGATAGCTATATCAAATAGCTCAATATGAATAACATGCTAAGGTTTGAAGGTGGTTATAATGCTAATTCGCAACACCACCTCCAAGCTTTCCATGATGCATATGCCCTACAAAACATTGAAAGTAATTGGTAGAAGTTAAAGTTGTTCTCAAGAACACTTGTGAAAGAGGTAGAGAGCTGGTATCTATCACTTGAACCTAAATCAATTAGAAGGTGGAGTACTATGCTAGAAATCTTCAATGATAAGTATCAAACCTACTCATGGGTGTCTAACTTAAGAAAAAAAATCCAAGGATGGAAACGAGGAACTCATGAAACCATTGATGCAACAATGGGAAAATACTACTCACTATTGCATAGATGCCTAGGCCATAGATTCTCATAGAAGGAACAACTAAGGCATATTGTAGATGGGTTGTGAAACAAGACCAAAGAAACACTTGGGATTTATGCCTAAGGAAGATTATCTAAAATGACTGACCATCACATCTAAAGATTAATTGATCAAGTGATGAAGGAAGAAGATGAATTAAGAAAGAGAGAATTAGTTGAGGAGTACAATAGAGATCCATCCATTAGGAAAAGAGATACAAGGGTTTGTGATATCTAAGAAGAAGAAACATTGGAATAGAAAATCCAAAAGAAGGCTCTACCAATTTAGAAAATTGTAATTGATATTGCAACAAAGGTAGAAAAAATGTGGGAGTTAGTAGATGAAAAATTTGCAACTACATTGAAGATTGTGAAGGAAAGAACAGAGAAAGCCTTTGGAAAAGGAAAAGATAAGAAAAAGAAGAAAGAGCTTGGACGAAGGGGTAAAGTGGCTATAGTGGTAGAGTGTTCAAACACCAGATCCACCAGTGAGGAAGGATCTACTATGTGTCAATACAAACATCCCAAGGGATGTCACCTAGTAATGGCACATTTATAGGAAGTAGTGGCATACATACTTAATCCTAAATTTGTCAAAAAAAAAAAATGGCCAGAAGGTTACCTTATCCCCGAGGTAGGTATAGGTAGAACTTCCAACCAACATACTATCCCAATGGAGTTGTACCATAGCCATAAGAATAGAACCATTAGCAGTGGCAACAACCCCAATTGTGGGCCATGCCACCACCTTGCCAACAATATCCATATAGGATATGGATTCTACATCCAACATCCATTCTCACCAATAAATGCAGTTGTTCAATCTCCATAGTACTACTCACATGAATACCACAGACCAACATTGCCAAGGCTAGATTCCAACTCATACATGCATCCACAAGTAGTTGGTTCATTTAGTCAAACTTCTAGTCCTTTACCCACAGTGCCACCACATGTCATGTAGAGAGAATTTCCATCATAGTCTTAGCAGGAGAGGGTTACAAGGGTAGTGAATATACAAATGGAGGATCCTATTGGCAATATTATGGGTAAAAGAAAGTCCTTTCTTTAGGACAAGTTGACAAAGAGCTAGTAGAGTTAGAAAGTTACTAAACTATGTTCCTCTTGTAAACGCTACGCTTCCCCAACAATTATCTCATATTTTAAAGATTTTCATAGTCACAAAAGTAGTGTTAGACTAGATAAAGGTAGGGCTACTTCCTAAGAAATGAATTAATCTAGGAATTCCCTTGATTTATCTATAAGTAGCTAGAAACACACAATGCAAAGCTCTACTAGACTTAGGTTCCAAAGTAAATTTGATCTCTTAAGAAACATACAAATCATGGAACCTACCACCATTGAGAAAGTGCAACATCAAGTTAGATCTAGCAAATCAGTGTGTCATCATTTCTTTGGGACAAATTGAAGATGTGATGACCACTATCAATGGGTTTTCTTATTTAGCAGACTTTTTGGTAATTGATGTAAAAAATGATGATAGGGAATTTTTGATCATTATGGGGAGAGCATGGCTTAGCACAATAGATGCTAAGTTAATCATGAGAGATTTATTTGTTAAAATCTCTATGGAAGACATGCATGGAGCCATACACATGTAGTAGGTTCCATGCAATATTACGAAAAGCAAAGGGTGTAGTTATGGATTGACACTTTAGAATGTGAACATAGTTATTACACTAGTCCACAACAAGTGATGAGACACAATATCGCATGGGCCGCGATATCGCGTTGTCCCCTGCGATATCGCGTACGCGATATCACGATGCGCTGTCATATCTATAAATAAGAGGCAGCTCTCCCTTGTTTCCTCATCCTAGTCTAGAAGTAGGGAAACTCTGGTAGACTGATCACTCCAGAGATAGAATATTTTCCATGTGCCTGCAGTAGGAGTCCTAAAGTGAATGGATCTTTATT
>MNCI01004529.1:261885-303722 GCA_015680685.1 Gnetum montanum
CGGTTGCATCGGTTCAGGGTGTGTACGGTAAGTGGGAATGGATGCTAACGCTAGGTAATTTAGACTTAGTTCATTAGTTAGAGTTAGTAATTAGTTTCTCAACCCTTCACCTTGTTAGCATAGTAGACATAAAACATAAAAGACTATAAAAATCATATACCTCGAACTTACTTAACCATACACCGTGACAACTACAAGTAAGTCTGGGAAGACAATGAATGATTAACCCTAAGTGTTCCATGGGGCGTGTAGGCACTTAGTCTGTGGAGTTCGATTGGATCACTCGTGCTATGCTCGTATTCGTATGGTTGAGTGTAGGGGTATCTCTCCACTCATCAAAAAGTGTGCAAAAGAGAAAGCATAAGCCACAAAACCAACAGACACCTAGTGGCTAACAACTGAGAACATTAAACTGTTCAAAATATTCATAGTAACAATTTGATTCACTTATTAATTTCCATTCTAAGAAGATGACTCCAACTAAAAATCCAAAAATGAAACTATTAAATCATAATCATACATCAATAGGAAAAGAAAACAAGGACTGTGATGATCAAGATTTCATTACCATTAGGATTACCTAGGATGATAACTAAAAAGTTAAATCACTAAAGATGGTAAGTGAACCACCTAGAGTGTATGATCTAGGAGATCTATGGAGCATCCTCTAAATACTCACCCATGAGTTTATTCATGGAGGAGATGCCTTAATTCTGGAATTAATAAGTGTTTTTTTTTCATTTTTTGTCTTACAATTCTTTTTGATTTCTAATTTCTTAATATACATTTTCACATTCTTTGATACAATTTTCCCATCCTTTTATACTTTTAGCATTCTTTGATATTTTTTCATTCTTTTATACTTTTTCATTTCTTAATATTTTGATATTCTTTTACATTTTTCATTCTTTTCATCTTTTTCCAATTCTTACTATTTTCTTTGTATTTTTTTTTCATAAATTTTGATTACTAATAAAACACACTGTGAATAAGGAAATATGTAGTCCAGGAAAGTAAAGATTTCTCTATGTTTTCAAGTCATAAGGGATTAATTATTTGAATAGTGAGTCCACACCACCCATCCATCCATCCCATTAATAAGAGGTTCTTACCATGGCGATAATGATATTGTTCTCATCACACAACTAAGAATAAACTTGTGATCATTATGCCTAGTTTGATAAGTGAAGAGCCAAGTGGGAATGTAAAGGGTGTGACATAATGGGGATTTTTGGACTTTCTTGGATTACTTCTATTAGTTCTATCATGTTTTCTAGGTTGTATTATATCCTTTAGATCTAATGAAAAGTGGGAGTAAGATAAAATAAGTGCTACATTGCCGTGTCAGTGGAAAGACATGTTACCCATGCTTGAAGGTAGTCCTTTGGTAAGGTTGACACAGATAAAAATAAAAGTCATGCAAAAGAATAATGTATTTGGGATTCCACTAGAAAGACATGTTACCCATGCCTAAAGGTAGGTAGCTTCTCAAAAATTGAAAAAAAGAGAGTATGTCATGAATAAACTCCCTTGGAAAATATGCCAAGTGACAATACTCCTAGCAACATTGGTAGTCTTATGGTTGTAATTCCAAGAGATGAGCCAATGCGATGTCCCTGAAATGTGGTTTGGACTTGGTTTGAATCTTGAAGAAAAAGGCTAATGATCACTTTAATTATTAATACAACATAATAATTCATTATGTCTATGGTAAGATGCCTCATGTCTCGATTTCTATAATCCCTTATAAGTTCATCTCATCTCATTGTATGAATAATCATAACTTGTGGTTTTGTGTAACATAGAGTCATTTCCTAATTTGGTGGTACTAACATGTGTTTTTTGATAAATAGGCATGCATAACATTCAACTCCTTGAGTGCCTAAGAACACTTTCAAATGTTTTTATACAAGGGAATTAAGGGCTGGAGCCTACTTTGGGGAGGACCCACTTGTATAATTGTTGTATCTTATACTTGCTAAGCGATTCCATGTCATCTTGAACCTTCCAAGGCCAATAAATGTTATTCAGAACTTTCCTTTACATCACATAACTTCATTTGATACCAAAGAATATATTACCCATCTCATTCATCTCATCAAAAATTCATATAACTTGAGATTCCTTCTTTACATACTATCAGTGCCAAAGTTATAAAGAAATATGCATCATCCATCATTCAAGATCTTATGAATATACTTTAAACCTTTCAAATATTTAGAAGGATTCACTTTTCATTTATAGAACTCATTGAAAAATGTAGAAATTCAGCCTTTGATATTGGATACCCAATGTCAAATCCCCAATATTGGATAAAAAAAATCTATATATAGGTGAACAATTAACTAAATTTTTAATTTTTCATGTTTCATTCAAAGGAGATTTTTTCCCCAATTTTCTTCTCTAATTTGAGCTCTGACATCCTAGCTTTCTGAAGCCATAACTTACACATTATCACTTTGATTTTTGTGATTTTCAAATCTATTTGATCCTAGAGTGCTCATCGNGTGCTAGAGGAGGAGAGTGAGGATGATGCTAGTAAAGAAAATTTGAGTCATTTTTTTTGAAATTACTAATGCCCAAAAGATATTACAAGGGTAATTTTATTCATATTAAGGCTAAAAAAATTGAATAAGACTCCTAATCAATCAGACCAATCATCTTAGGGCATATAAATGGATTAAAAGGGTTACTTTTGAAAATTTGCTAACTCTACAATCATAATAAACTAAGAATCTAGTGTAACTAAGGGTACAAGTAAGGTATAGAACCATAAGAATTTGTGCAAACCCTTAGTAACTCCAAATCCTTAGTTAATTGTAAATGGTCCCAAATAGAGGAGCACAAGATGGACCCTGACAACTTGCAAGCAAAAGACCAAGAGGCCAAGGTAGAGGTTGAATAGGAGAATAAGACCTAGAACATGCGAAGCAAGAAGATCAATCCTTCAGCATTCATCAGGAAACTCTTGTTACTAGACAGTTAGTCCAAGGAGAGGTAGAAGAACCACAAGTACAAGGAAAATGCCTAATGTTCTCACAAGATGACCTCCAAGCTATCTAAGGAAAGTCAATCATGACCACAGTCATTGTGGAGATGAACATTGACCCATTCATAAAGTTTGTTATGGAAGCTGTAAGGATGCAACTTCAAACGTCACCACTATGACCCACACTTTCAAACAATGGTGAATGGTACCTTGGGGAAACTTATCAATTCTGGCATAATAAGAAGAAGGCACCACTTTCAACATCAAAGGAGTCTCCATCTCATACTCAATCAAGGTGATAGCTATAGCTATAAACATACCCAATGAAAGGGAAAAAGTAGCACATCTGTCCATCAGATCAGATATAGAAACTAGAAAATTGTGGCTGAAATGGGCATATGATAAGGAAGAAAAGGGTACAATGAGTTAACTCTAGAGGAAAGAATTTATTTCAAAATTGGCACATATGACTTGTTCCCGATAAAAGGATTAAATAGATTGCCTACTTATGTGGCCAGAGGAAGTGCAATCCTAATGGGAAAATATAATGCTAATCTTACACAACTCTATTTCATTAAGATCTAGAGATGGTTCAAAGAAAAGAAGGTAGGGAAGTTAACACTCCCATTTTCTTGCCTAATTAGGAAGTTGTGCAAGTGAGTTGGAATCCTGAGGTACACCAATGACATTCCCAGAAAGGCTCATAACACCTTGTATGTTGAAGTCCTCAAGTTAGCACCACTTAGGAAAGACCAGGGTGAGGAACAAAATGATGCTAGAAAAAGCACAAAAATCATTAAACAACAATAGCAAGAGAAACCCAGTGGCTAGTAGTAAGTTCCACCATCGCCTCCGTAAGGCTATAGGCCATTAACGAGTCATCTACAATAGATTGTAGAGACTATCAGTTGTGGAACAAGGGAGGAGGCCAACCTCTATAGAGTTATCAATAGTGCCATCTAGCCCATAGTTTGCATAGATTTAGTAAGTAGAGAAATATCACTGCAGTTAAGAGGAGAGGCCCAATGGTCACAATAGATCTCTAGGAATGCTCCATCATTCCAAGTGATGCTAGAGAATAGAGAAGGAGCCCTAGTTATGGTAATGCAGCACTAGGATGTAGCAAGAGTAGTAGAGGTGATCATAGATCACATTAAAGAATCCCTTAATGTATCTGTTATGTCACTAGTGGATTTAACTAGAGTTAGGGACATTCACATGCTAGCTAAAACCTTAATGACTCCTGCAGATCATGAAGTGCTAGATTGACTACTATAGACTAGACAGGTGATGAGACCACTTTTCAACATCCCAAGTGATGTCATTGCAGTGCACTCAGAGTTGATTACCATAAAGGGTAAGTTGGTCATGGTAGAGACTAGGGTAGAGCATGTAAAAATTGAACTTTGGAAACTATAAGAAGAGCTTAACATCCTAAGAACTAAACATAGAGATCCCATTAAATTCATTACACCTAACTAGTTAGAGAAATTTAAAATAGAAAAAATGAATCGCCTAATTGAGCAAAATAAGTAAATGGAGAATAAGAAGGAGAAAGTAGTGTGGAATGCCTCAATAGCTGAAGCCAAAATGTATGGACATGCTAATGCAGTCACTATAGCATAAGAAGAGAACAAATAGCTCACTATAGATAATATGTGGTTGACCACTGTGGAGAAAGAGAACAATATCCTAGAGGAAAACATCCACTAGTTAAAAGAACAACTGGTGAGGATCAACTAGGATAGGAGCTGGCTCACACAAGAAAACAGAACCCTCTCAATGGAGGACATACACGCTATCCACCAGAACTTAGCTGTTGATATAAGCACATGGTAGAATAAGCTAAAGAAACATAAAAGACTCAAAGAACACTTTCATGACTAGGTGGGAATGCATAAGCAAATCAATGAAAATGAGATCCAAATGATGAAGGCTAGAATCAATTCCATTTCAACATAAAATCCTGACTGGAAGCTCATCTTGGATAGTTATGCCCATGTCCACCAAATGGAAATTAAGACTAAAGACTTGCAGATAGAGGATCTAAAAGAATACATGGGTCTAACTAACTTTTGTTATGCTAACTTGACCATGTCAATAGTAGGTAGGCCTAGAAATGAACTCGAACAGTAAGTAGTAGCCATGTATGCATTGTATAAAAAGAAGTTTGCAGATTAGAAAGATGCTTTATAGAAAATTCAGGTGAAAAACTTTGAACTAGAAGTAGTTAAGGTTGGCTACTAGGGGTAGAAAGACATTGTAGCGAACTTGGCTAAAAGATTATTAGATTATCATGAACTACAAGCAAAGGTTAGAGCTTTTGAATAAGAAAGAAGATAGTTTGTAGCATGGTATGTTAAAGCCAATTAGATGTTTCTATAGCTGCCATGTCCATGGGATGTACTAGCTCCATCACAATTTGCATAACAAGCATGAACAATATAAGATCCAAGAACAAGGGAGGAAAATCATTAAGTGCTGCTTAACAGATACAAATTCTAGAAGTTTGACAACAAAGGGAAGCAACTAATGGAAGAGCCACCACCACTAGGCACTACATAGGCTACATTGAGCTTCATTCAAATTTTTTTTTACCAAAAATTATCATGTCATGTCTTGTGTCAATTTTTGTAACACACCACTACAACATTCAAGAGTCATGTTTATAGTTAATTAGTCATGTAGATCTACCTTTCAATATTGTAAGGAACTCTATCCTCATTTTATTTTAACTCAAGGACGAGTTTTCAGTTAGTTGTGGGGGTATGATAAGATCAATTTTTGATAGCTATGATATCGTGTATCTAACATTAGAGCTACAATATCACATACTTGATATTGTAGCCCAAGCTATGACATCAGATATCTAATATCATGAGATACATGCCTACCTATAAATACAACACTTAGGTGTACTATCCAAGACATACTTTCTTCCATCCTTACTAAAACTCTTTTATTTTTTTTTTGGTAAAATTTGACTTAGCAATTAGAAGTGTGAATGCCTATAGTGTACAGTGAACTAGTGAACAACATCTTTATTCAAGCATTTTGTACTTAGGAAAAAATGTAACCATAAATAAAGATTGAGCTATTTCCCATCATTGCAGCATTCTTCTAGTTTTAGTGCTTTACTTAGAATAATATTTACTATTTTCTTAGTTAATGATTTACTTTTTCATGGACTTAATTTTACTATTTTTAAGTGGAATGAGTACAACTGATCTCAAGCACATAAGTGTAATTGCTTGATAACCTAGTAGTGCTATCTCTTAGTTTTCCTAATAGCAAAGTACTTGGTAATCCAAGTAGTAATTGCATGAAGCCCAAGGTGTGTACAGAAGATGAGGATTGGATACTAATCACCATAGGATAGAATAGGTTTATTTACTATTTTCATTAGACTTAGAAACTCTTTCTACTTTACCATGTTTACTAGGAGTAAGATGGCCCATACAACATCAGTGATCATATACTCACAGTGAGTTAAACCATACCTTTAGATTTTACTAGCTCATGTGGGAAGAGAACGATCTTGAACTTTAACTAATTACTAGCATAATCACATTACCTCATCCACAGATTAGGATATGGTCACATGTGAACACCTATAACTTGTATGGTTAGATGTTGGACTCCATTGCTCATCAATAAGTATATAGGCCCACCTACCATGCACATCTTGAACTCATTAACAATGCTACTAGGGTGTCAAGTGTTAGGATATTGGGCAAACCAAGCGATAAAACTACTAGGATTACCAAGTGTTAATAATATGTTTGAGGCAATCATATTTATGTGTATTAATTAACTAAAGACATGAATGTAAAGTGCATGAATAGTAAATTGCATAAAAGAAAACATTAATCTATTCTTAAGTGCTACAAGAAGCTCCAAGAATCTCATCTTTATTGCCAACAAATTAAGGTGTTTAGGTATATTAATGCTCAAATAAGGATCAGTACAATCCTTAAAGTCCTACTGTGGGCAGTTAGAAAATATTCGAACTTTCATGGAAAAAAACTATAAGAAATTATCTAATTTATTGACTCAATGACAATCTAAATGTGATGAGTACAAGCTTTTATATAGGCAGAGACAAACATTGTGTCGATAGGGATGCATGAATGCAGTCCATCGTAGGATTCATCATACCCCCACAATTAACTAAAAACTTGTCCTCGAGTGAATGAAAGTAGGATCGAGATTCTTACAAAATTAAAAAAGTATGGAACCACAGATAGACTGATTGAACTAATTAACTCTAAGTGCCAGATTATATGGTATTACAAAATGGATGTTCATGAAAACAAAATTGAACATGCTTACAAAATTAGATAGCTAGATGCTTTGACAGTCGGAGATGAAGAGAAGATCAAATAGTGCTAGGAGGTGGAGGCTCCTAGGATGCTAAAGGAGGTGCATATCATGATGGTAATTGAGGCTGAGTTAGTGGTTAAGGCTATCTTGCTATAGTAGCTACTTCGGACGAAAGGCAAAAAACATCAAGTAATACTTACTTCATGGATTGTACATAGTCCATGTGATGTCACCAATGTGGGTTGGTATAATGATGTTTCACGAATAGGGAATTTCTAGGAATAATTCCATAATGTTGATAAATTAGGATACAAATTATTTATGTTTAACATTGAACATCTTGACAAGGTTTTGTAGTTCATGGTAGTCATTCATCCTTTTGGCCAGGTTCTCAACAAAAGATAACTAGTCTGTAAATTAGCTCCTAAGAACTTCAAGATTTGCATTTGCTATTTTTAGCTTTTGCTTTGTGTCCTTGTGATGCTTGACCTTGGTCTCATAAAGGAGGCATGGGCTAGCCACCGACTTCTCTAACTCTGGCCACAGCCTTTCGACTGTTAGTATTGCCTAGTTTACATAACAGAGGTTGGCTAGCTCTAGGTACTATGTCATCTCCTCAAGTTGCAACTCCTTCAGGCATATCTTCACTTTGTTGTAGGCATTCAATCCATCAAAGACTGGTTGTCATACATTGCCTCTTTTTTAGAGTTGCCAGAGAGCCTTGTTCATCTTAGTCTTAGCCAACTGAATATCTTTTTCATTTATCTCCTTGAGGAGTCCAACCTAGTTCCTGTAATGATTTTTTACTCATTCAAATTTTAGGGCTTCATTCTTTTAAGTGGCTACCTCAATGGTTGTTTTCTAGTGAAGTGCATAGACTTCCTCAATTGGGAGATTATGATGTTTAGCTACCAATAATCTCTAATCCATGTTCACCTTGGCAAGCTACTCCTACTACTATCACATGAACTCAACCATCTGGTCGTTTTGTGCTTTGACATTATGTAGGTGGTGAATTTTTTTGATCAAAGTTAAGTTCTTCTTATGAACTTGCAACAAGTCCTTATTAGTGTTAAAGGCCAAGGCCTCCAATAAGGATGCATTGAAGACCACCATCTCCTTCACATTTTTAGCCTACTTAAGTTTATTTTGATGCTATAAGAAAGCTTCATCTCTTGTGACTACTTGGCTAAGAATGGTAGGATCAGACAAGTAAGTTCTCAATTTTGTAACTTCAGTATCCAACCATCAGTTTTTGGTTATGGTTGCCTCAAGTTGCATGTTTGTAATGATGAACTTTCTCATGGTCTCTAATAGCTTCAATTGGGTAGCAATGATATTTTCTAGGAGATTGAAGATCTCTAGAAGCAGTTGTCTAGTTCCCACTAGTTAGTCCAATACCTCTTCATGTTGGATTGTAGTTAGCCTCTTGTTTCTTGCTCCTACAAATGCTTTCACATCTCTGAGTATAGCAATGTCTAGCATAGCAATCGTAAGAGCATTTAAGACATCTACAACTCAATCGACCATTACCTCTATTGTTGTTTCTTGTTTGTGATGTTGCATCACCAAGACAATTGCCACCTCACCTTCCTCCAGGTGCATCAAGAAAGTGATGGAATTTCTAGAGATCTCTAGGAATTTTTGTTGTTCAGGGATGAACATCATCACTTCTAGAGCATTTGGATTCGATCTCACTGGCACTTACATTCTATGTGTTGAAAATAGTCGTGTAGTATCTTCTAGCCAGTTGATGGTTTAGGTGGCTTCATTTAGGTGACTTAACACTGGCTGCTAGACTAAAGGCTCTCCACCACTTAGTCCTTTCTTTTATTACTGTAAGATTTGCTCACAGAGCTTGTTTAGGTGTTTAATTATAGCATGAGCCTTCAACATTGTTTTTTGAGTAGATGGTGGTGGTGGTGGCTACTACTCTTTAAGTAGCTTGGCGAGTGCCTTATTTTTCATCATCTCCTACCAAGATGTAGCAGGAGCATGATGAAGTGTGTCATTAGTGTAATGGGCTATCCCTCCCCTTTTGCAATGTTTTGAGATCAAGCAAAGAAAGAGAAGTATCTTTCTCCCATGCTTGTTCTCTTTGAGTCATTTCTTCATCTCTAGAAAGATGAGCTATGGGAGGTTGACTAGGAATTTTCCACTTAGAGTAGCACATGCATGGGCAAAGAAGGCATTAATATTACTTGGCCTCACCATTGGGATTAGATGATAGGGTGTAATCTTAAAGTAGGCATTCTTTGCCTTGGTGAGTGCACCGTACTCCTTATGGTCCACTCCATAACACTGTTGGATACATTCTTTTTTGAAATTACGGTTTGCTTGTGTGGAGATCTTTGGAAAAATTATTCCATTGTCAAGCAACGTGAGGGCCTATAAAATGGCCTTGACCAAATAGAACATGTTGATGTCCTTGATCCTCATCATGGCATCTACCTAGCAGTTATTCCAAAAGAGGTAAGTCTCTCCCATGTACAACTCCCCACTATAAGTGAGGATTGACGACATGGAAGATCTTTACAATTGAGGC
Organism: Gnetum montanum; assembly: GCA_015680685.1. Lineage (NCBI taxonomy): Eukaryota > Viridiplantae > Streptophyta > Gnetopsida > Gnetales > Gnetaceae > Gnetum > Gnetum montanum. Next base: position 271,743 of record MNCI01004529.1, read on the forward strand.
TTTACCTCTTCTAGTGCTAGGTCTAAGAAGGGATCAAAGTTAAGTTCCTGAAGAATCACACTTTGGACCTCCTTAGAATCAATTTGTCTTAGGCAGGCCTCTGTCAAGGTGACTTTCAAATTTGGTCTATAACTTGACACCTCATCTTGCCTAGACTAGCTTGTTTCTGCTATGGAAATCTAATGAACAGATTCTAGTTTGGGCTTCTCCTGAAGAGGTCCTATGGTTTGTGTATTTGCTTCTCCTTCTTGGGGCTATTGCGATTGTTGGCTCCTTCCCCCTCTCAATCACTTATCTTATGGTTAGGATTGTCCTTCTTCTGGTGTTCTCTTTGGTACCATTTGTGATCACTAACATAACCAAGGTAGCATTTTATGTGTAACTTATAACACTTTGTTACCTTATCCTGTTTGGCTAGTTACACTTAGGCTAATTTGTAGTCATGGTAGATTGATTATTTTAATATTATTTTATTATAATGGCTACTCAAGTTTGTTGGTGAGGCTTAACTTAAGTGAATTAGTGATATTTAATATTATTTTATTAGTTAAACCTTATGGGAGTTAGAAAAAGTTTCTATAAAAAAAAACCATAGGTTTATGGTCCCCATGATGTAAAGCTCATTACCGGTAGTTGTAGGGTTGAAGAACGAGTTCATTTTGATAAGCAGTTAAGAAGTTATGGACTTAAGAAGGCTCTGAGTTTTGGAAATTGCAAAAACTCCCTTGGAATTTTAAAGTAAATGTGAGAATTTTCCTAACTCCTATTGCTATTTATACTATTTTTGTGTTGTATCAATGGGAAAGCTAGAAATTGAGTTTTCCCATGAAATTAGGGTCTAGAGGAAGCTAGAAAAGCCTAGAATCATTACAAATGCTTGAAGAGGACTAGGAATATGTTTTGAACAAAGAAATAGTAGGAGATTTATGTGTTAAGGAATGCAAAAATGAGATGCACCAAGGTGAAAAATAAGTGTTTTGAAAGAAAAATGGCTAAGGGATAAGGAACTTAACCATTACAACCAAGGCATATGCAAGTGGATCCTCCCCATAGTAGGCTCATGCCCTTAATGCCCTTGCATGCCCTCAAATCAAGGAGTAAATGGACCCTAAGGATGATTGATGAGTGATCGAGGTACCCTTATGTCTAACCATATGAATCACAAAGCATTCACGTGTGATCTGGTTGAATTCCACAGACTCTATACTTTCTGGTACATTAGTCTTCTAGGAAGTGAACTTTGCCCTAATGGTCATTCGTTGTCTTCCAAATTACACTTGTGATGCACATGGTATATAGTTAAGTGTAATGGAGGCATATGATTTTTATTTTTTTGTGTTTTATGTTTTTTGGTGCTTAAAGTAGAGATATGAAGTAATTTAACTACTAATTTAGTCTAACTGACTAACTAATCTCTAACTAGTCTTAACATAAGCATCTAGTCCTACTTTTTGTACACGTCTTGAACCCACGTATCCACTTCTAGGTTACTAAGCACTATGCTACTAGGCATACTAAGCAATAACACTGTTGGGATTACCAAGCGAATACATGTTTATGCTTGAAAAGGTCGTACTTATGTGTTTAATCTATTTAACTTAATTAATTAACTAATCTCTTGAAGTCTAATTTAGCTTACTTAATAGCATAATTAATAAAAATAATAAATGCATAAAAAAATCATTAATCTATTCTAAGTGCTGCAAAGTTTGATCAAAAGGCTCATCTTTATTGCTATACACATTGGTGTGGTTCAGGTACAATAGTGCTTGAATAAAGATCCATATACTTTTTGATTCCTATTGTGGGTACTTAGAAATATTCTAACTTTCAAATGGACAAATTGCAAGAGCTCTGCTAGTACTATGACTCCTAAGATATATAAACATAGTAGAGAGCTCATATTTATAGTTTTTGCTATAGGAATTTGTTGATAGGGCCTTGTAGACATAGCAAACACTATGTTGACATGGCCTCGTTGATGGGCAACACCACGTAAATGGGGTCCCATCAATGAGGGCCCATTGACAAGGCCATGTCAAATGGGGACCCATTAACATGATACTTTGACATTCATCATACCCCCATGACTAAATGAAAATTCATCCTTGAGTTCCCTTACAAAATTGGGAAGGTATGGGATTATTGACTGACTCTTCACATAACAAATCGACATAACAAAATTGAGTGCCCAAGTGTACAAATAAATGCAATACAAAAAATGGTTGTGTTCACAAAAAAAAATTGAATACCATGACATGACTATACAAAATTGGATAGTACATCCTTTGGTGGCATGAAGGTGATGAAGAAGATCAAACAGTCCCAGGTGGTGGAGGCTCCTCAAGTTTTGAAGGACCTTCATTGGCTTCAGGCACATGTGATAGCTAAGGTAGCTATGGCTATCTTGCTATGACTGCAACCTCTAATGGAAGGTGAATGACATCTAGTAGTGCCTTCATCTTCTCCTCCTTATTCTTGAGATCATTCACAGTCCACACGACATCACCAATGTGGACTAGAATGGGGACATCCCATGGGCAGGGCATTATCGGGAACATTTCCTTCACATTGATAAATTAGGTAGCAAATTGTTCGCATTCAATATTGAATGCCTTGACTATGTTCTGTAGCTTTTGGTAGTCATTCATCTTCTTGGCTAGGTTCTCAATAGTTGATTATTGGTCAGTGAATCATGCCTTGAGAACTTCGAGTTTAATGTTTGTCACTGCAAGCTTTTTCTTAGTGTCTTTGTGATGCTTGAACTCGGCATTATATAACAAGTACAAACTGACCACCTATTTCTCTTGTTCTAACTATGGTCATCCAATAGTTAACGTGGTCAAATTTGCATAATGAAGATTGGCGAGCTTCATGTATTTCATCATCTCCTCAATTTGCAACTCCTTCATGTGGATTTTTGCTTTGTTGTAGGCATCTATCCCATCAATGTTGGGTTGCCGCACTTATTTTCCTTGTTGGAGTTGTTGGAGGATTTCATTCACTTTTTCCTTCACTAGCTAGATGTATTTTTCATTTACTTCCTTTGGTAGACTAACCTATTCTCTGTAATGGTCCTTGACTCTCTCAAATTTGAGAGCCTTTGATTTCTAGGCGGCTAACTTGATTGTAGTTTTCTAGCAAAGGGCATGAACCTCCTCCATAGAGAGAATTCTATTTTTTTGCTACCAATCACCTTAGTTCTATGTTTTCTCTGGCCAGTTTCTCCTGTTGTTGATGGATGAAATTGGTTAATTATTGATTTTTGTCATTAACATTCTGTAGGCGATGATTCTCTATGGTCAACTATACATTCTCTTGGCAAGTTTGATCTAAGGCCTTTTGAATCTTGTACTATGTGGCCTCTACCAAGTATTAATAGAACACTGTCATCTCCATTTCACCCTCAACCCCTTTTAGTTTGATGTTGAGTTGTTCAATACCTTCATCTTTTGTTAATGCCAAGTTGAGAAATGCTAGGTCAACAATGTGGGCTCTTAATTCAACAACTTCAACAACTAAGCATTTGTTCAACTCCTTGGCTATTTTGAGTTGCCCTTCAAGATAATGTTCTTGTCCCTTGCCTCAAGTAGCTCTAATTGGGTTATAGTAATATTGTCTAGAATGTCAAAGACATCCAAAGGTAGTTGCCTAGTTCCCACCAGTCGATTCAGTAGTTCTTCATGCCTTGCTGCATTTATTTTGCCTCTTGTGGTTCTTGTGAACATTTTCACATCTTTGAGTATAGTGATGTTTGGTGTAGATGTCGCAGGTGCATTAAGCATTTTAGCAATATAGTCAATAACCACTTCTATTGTAGTCTCTTGCCCCTAGTGCTGCAACACCAATATTGTTGCCCCCTTACCCTCCTCCAAGCACATTAAGAAGGTTGTAGCATTTCTAAAGATTTTTAGGAGTGACTGTTGTTCTATGAGAGATACTAGAACCTATTTGGTGCTTGGATTCGACCTTGCAGCCAATTACATTCTTTGGGCTAAGAAAATGAATCCACCTTTACCCATCAAGCTGATTGTCTGGGCCACCTCATTTAGGTGACTCATTAATGGTGTGTACATGGATGGGTCCCTACCACTTGTGTTTACTTATTGCTCTTGTTCATTCAAGAGCCATTCTTAGTATTTGCATAATCGTTGGGTAATTGTAGTGGTGTCTGGCATGGTTGTTTGAGTGGTAGGTGGAGGTGGTGGTTGTTACTCCTCTTCTTAGATAGTTAAAGCAGGCATCTTATTTTTCATCATTTCCACCTAGTTGATGGCTAGAACATGCCTGATAATTTCATTCGTGTAATGGACTATTCCTCCTCTTTGACAAAGTTTTCTGATGAGGCATGGAAAGGTGAGTGCCTTCCTTCCATGTTCATTTTCTTTAAACTAATTCTTCATCTCTAGATAGATTAATTATGGAAGGTTGATGGGGAATCTCCCAGTTAGAGTAGTGCATGCTCAGGCAAAGAAGGTAGTGATTTTGCTTGGCCTCACTATGGGATTGAGGTGGAAGGCCATAATCTTGTAGTGGATCCTCTCTGCCAGTGTGACTCCTTACAGTTGATGCCATAGAACCATTGCACTCGTTCTTTCTTGATGCTAGGATCCACATGCATTTGGGATCTTAGCAAGACTTGCCCTTATTTTTAGCAACCCAAGCACTTGTGCAATGGCTTACATCAAGTAGGATGTTGAGATGTCCTTGATTTTGACCATTGAACTGACCTACCTATTGTTCCAGAATAGGAATGTCTCTCCCATGTACCACTCCTCAGTGGAAGTGATGATTAGTGACATGGGGAAGGCCTTTAGCTGGTCTTACACTTCTTTTGGTTCTTGCTCTAGGAAAGGGCCAAATTTTAACTCTTGGAGCACTATTTTCTAGACCTTTCATGATTTGATCTAATTTAGGCAAGCTTCAATCAAGGTCATCTTGAGATTGGCTTATTGTGCTAATGCATCATCCTGATGGGAGTGTTTTGTTGCTACTACTAGTTTTGGAATCTATTTGATAGATTTTACCTTTGCCTCTTCCCTAAGAGAACCTATGGCATGGATTGCAAGTGATTCTTCTTGGGCTTGTTCTTGGCCCCTTCCCATTCTAGGTCATTTCTTCTTTAGTTGAGAAGGTCCTGCTTCCTATGTGTGTTTTCTATTTGGTGTCATTTGTGGTCACAACACATTTTTGGATTAGTAGATATAGTGTGTAACTTTAAGGTTTTAAATACCTTCTCTGGTTAGTTAGTTACACTTTGGCTAAGGTTGGACCATGGCAGATTGATTATTTTTTTAATTATCTATTGTAAATGTAACCGGAGCTGGTTGGAAAGGTTTAACTCTTATAATTTTGTGTTTAATAGTTGATTTCTTAGTTAAACCTTTGTGGGAGTTAGAAAAATGGAAAAAAATTTCCATTAAAAATGGCACATTTGTGGCCCCCATGATGAAGGGCTTACCTTTGGTAGCTACAGGGTCAGAGAACGAAGTGATTTGGATAAACAATTAGGAAGTTATGGGCTCTAGAACATTCTGGGCTTTGAAAATTTTAAAAACTCCCTTTGCATTTGTGAGAAAATGTAAAAATTTCCAAGTGGGATTGCACATATATATAGAATTTTTCCCTTATGTTGATGGGGCCCCATATACGAGGCCTCGTATACAGGTCTGCTCCATCGATGGGGCCCTGTGTACGGAGCCCACAGGAAAAATTTTGAATTTTGAATATCTCAAAAAATATAAACAAAATTTTAATGAATTTGAGGTCCATGGAGTTTCAAAAAAGCTAAGAATATGAGAAAATCATTGAAGAGGGTCTTTGAAAGCTCAAAAATTGAAAAATTTGATGGAGAATGTGTTTAATGAACAAAATATGTAGAGGATCACATGGTTTGATGTAGAAGAATGATGTACAAAAGATTCTAATTGCAAGAATGTCTATGAATAAGGTACTTAATGAATTCAACCAAGAGATATGCAAGTGGATCCTCCCCATAGTAGGCACATGCCTTATTTGCCCTTACATAACCTCAACTTAAGGAGTCTGTGGGCTACCCCATAGGTCATTAATGGTTAATGAAAGATAAGGACCAAAACCTAGAAGATTCTACCTAAGAATTCAAATACATTAGACCAAAACACAACATCAAGAACATGGACATTGATAGTGAGGTGAATTATAGTTAGTATAGATGGATGATGGAGAAGGTGGAATGAAATCTCAAACTAAGGTCATAAGAAGTCCCTTGTGGATTTTGTGTTTAAAATGACCTAAGAAGATCCATCCTTAGTCTAGACCAAAACCAATCTCTTTCAGTGACTTTGCATCACCACTTTAAGACTGATCCATCCCCTCGAGACACAATAGCATACCCATAGAACAACCACCATTTTATAAACAAAGAAAAGAGAAGTAGGAAGTGAGAGAGGGCCTTAGTTAGAGGGGACCTTCAAGCATGGGTAACATGTCTTTCTAGTCCCATAACTAGTGCTTATATCTCATTTATTTATCTAAGGGATGTGCTTTGAATTCCCGTCATGTTTGGTTTTTTTATTTTGCTTATTTTGTTTTTTCTTTCTCTCTTGTTTCGTCTTCTTTTTAGATGGAAACCACACAATGCAAAGAAATTATTTGACTTCCTATTATTGGATGATATGAAATGGTAAGAAGTCTACAACAACACTCAAGCACCCAAGTGATTAGAAGAGTACAAAGGGTATTAAGTTCCCTTGAAGTCACACCTTGTACAAACCTTTGAATCTTTTCCAATTCTGGAAACTACCAAAGTTACCAATTTATTAAAAGTTTATTTAATGAAAAGGACCTCAAATTTCCAAAATAAGAAAAACCATAGAGTTTGTGAATGGGTTGATGTCATGTACTCACTGCTTTTTCCATGAAAAAGAAATCATGATTGAGCCATCGGTACAAAAATTCAAAAATAGAAACTAGACATTAGCAAACAAAACATTAAGCACAAATTACCATTAATAGTAGCTATAGCACCACTGTGTCCTATTGGCACAAAGCATGTTTATTAATAAAAATTTAAAAATCACACTAAAAAAAATAAAGTAAAATATATAAGAAAGTGTAAAAATATTCAAGAAAGATTCAAATGTATTAATGATGGTGTAAAATAGGAAAAATCTTTAAAATCAAAAAGATGCAAAAGAAATAAATTGTAAAGACAAAAATGTGTAAAACAAAAAAATAGAAAAACTAAGGAGCCACATGGATGAATAACATGGATGGCCATCTCTTCCATGACTAAGTTGGAAGGAGGAGATCTAAAAAATGGAGCGTGGTTGTCCATCCGTTGAGGTATTTGTGGCATTGGCTTGCTTGGGTTCATGAAAAGGCTTTACTTGTTGGATGTTGACCAACTTATTTTTATTTGGGCTCTTAGGTTTGTATATGATCATGGCTCCAGGAGGAAATGTTTCGTCAATTATATAAGGTCCCTTCCACAATGTTTAGAATTTTGTTTTTTGGGGTACATGTGTGGGGTTTGAAAAGAGGACCTTATCTCTGAGTTGAAATGTATTTTCCATATTCTAAGGTCATGATGTTTCTTGTTAAATGCCTTGTGTACTTCATTCAAAGATAGGGTGACTAATCGATTTTTGTCTAGCAAGTTGAGGTTAATTAGTCTTTCTTTTTGTGCTAGACTTAGGTCAAGGTTTAGTTCATAGGTTGTTGAGAGTGTATGGAGCTTAGATTGAATCGGGAGCATTGGAAGTTTTCCATGCACTAGCTCGTAGGAAGTGTAGCCAATAAGGAGTTTCCATGTTGAGCAGTAAGCCCAAAGGGCATCATTGAATTTTGTGCTCTAGTCTCTCCTATATTTGCTTATGGTCCTTGTTAAGATCTTTGTGATCTCCTTGTTACTTCTACTTGATTGTTGGATTGGGGATGATAGGGTGTTGTTAATTTATGTTCAACCCCTAAGAGTTGCATAATTTTTTAAAAAGAGGAACCTATAAAATGGGTTCCATTGTCAGAAATTAGTGCACGTGGCATTCCAAACCTATTTATAACATTTTGTTATACAAATCTAGTAGCAGTGGATGATGTACAGTTGGTGATGGCTACTACTTTTTCCCATTTAGTGTAGTAGTCAACTACTATGATGATATACACCTTTCCATTAGACATGGGTGTGATGGGACCCATGAAGTCTATGCTCCATATGTCAAATGGCTCTAGTGATTGAATCCATTGCTGAAGACCTTCTATTTGAGAGGTCATCCCACCATCTCATTGATAGTGCTCACAAGAGTATATAAATAGGTGGACATCTATGAATATTGTAGGCCAATAGTATCCTACCATAAGGATTTTTATGATCATGCACCTCTTTGCATAGTGGCCTCTACAAGGGCCTTCATAAGCATCTTGGAGAATGCGTAGTTGATCTACATCAAGGACACACCAATGAAGTAGGCCATAAACACACATCTTGTACAGGTGTTCATTGATTTCCATGAAGTATTTTTCTTGATGAAGAAACTATTGTTTCTTCCTAAAGTCTAGATCTTATGGCATCTCTTGAGTGAGAAGGTAAGCGATGATGCCATCATACCATTTTGTTTCCATGGACATTTGTTTATTCATTGCTCCTATAAAGAGGAATTCATCTAAAAATTCATCAGAGAGTGGAATCTCCTCCTCTTTATTATCCCATCTTAAACAATAAAGGTGGTTAGAAACCACATTCTTAGTTCCTTTTAGATCTACCATTGTAAGATCGAATTCCTACAAGATCATGAGCCACTATATGGTACAGAGGTTCATCGTTGGCTTCTTTATTAGAAAGTGGATGACACTATGATCTTTATGCACAAATACTTTGTAGCTAAGCACATAGTACTTGAACCTTTTGAGAGTGTACAACACTGCCATCAGTTCTTTCTCAGTTGTAGTATAATTCAACTATGCACCCACAATGCTTTAGCTTGCACAATGGATGTAATATGGATATTTCTTATCGTCCAACTGCATAAGCATAGCTCCTAAGGGATAATTAGATGCACTGATCATTATGTGAAATGGTCTGAACCAATCTGGTACCCATAAAATTAGAGTTTCTATAAGTTTGTCCTTTAAGTTTTGGAATGCATGTTCACACTTCTTAGTCTAGATAAATGAAGCATCTTTCTTTGTAAGCTCAACCAATGGCTTTGTGATCTCACAAAAATTCTCTATGAATTTTCGGTAGTAGTCAATGTGTCTAAGGAATGATCTGACATATTTTATTATCTTTGGTTGGCATGTGATTCTTTGGATGACCCTTATCATTTCTAGGTTTACCTTCTTATGAAATTTGATGCCCTAGTACTATGCCCTCCTAGACCATTAGATGGATTTTCTGCCAATTAAGCCTAAGGTTTGTTTCAACACATCTTTTCAATACCTACTCAAGGTGATTTAGGGCTTACTCAAATGTAGCCCCATAGTTAGATAAGTCATCCATAAAGTCTTCTACCCCACTACTAATCTACTGTTGAAAAATAGTAAGGGCTAGGTGTTGGAATGTTGTAGGCATATTGTAAAGACCAAATGACATCTTACAATATGTAAAAGTTCCCTAGGGACTTGTGAATGTTGTCTTGGCCTAATCATCTTGCACAACTTAGATTTTGTTATAGCCACTATAACCATCGACAAAGCTATAATAACAATGCTTAGAAATGCTATTCAACACTTGGTTCACATATGGAAATGGGGAATTATCTTTAAATGTTACCATGTTCAACAATCTAAAGTTGATGCAGACCCACCACTTTCCATCTTTCTTTTGCACAATTATGAGTGGGCTAACCCACTCACTATCCACGATGGGATAGATGAATCCTACCTTGAGGAGTTGTTCTATTTTCTCTTTGACAATCTACTTCAACTTGGGGTTTAGCCACCTTTATGGTTTCCTTAGCTTCATGGCTAGGCTAGGTCAGTGTAAATGCCATGCTAGCATATCCTTGGATTGATTCTGGTTAGCTTGGGATATAACCAAGTAAAAGTTGTTGGCCATTTATTGACCACCTGCAATAGCTTGTATTTTTTTGGGGGCAAGATTTTCATTGATTATAATGTGCTTGCCATTGTTTAAAAATGTAAACTGCATGCTAGCTCGTAGATTTTTTAACTCTAGGGGCTCTTTCTTGAAATTATCATGGATTTCCAACTCTCCCCAATAGGTATCATCATCTTCATCATTAGAGAGTTGGTGATGAACTTGATCAAGTTTATCCATGCCTTTAACATAAGCACATGTGAGGCTCTCAGTTGGTTCCATGCATAATGTGCTACTGTTAGAGTTAGCTAGAAGCCATTGCATATCCTCTTGCTTTATGGCTGCTGCATATAGGCACCTTTGGATATCTATTTATTGTGCACACTGATTGCATGCTTTGATAAATGTACTATTAATGGATCATATTTTTTGCACACAATTGCACCCGTTATCACTATACGTGATGCATGGAACTTGCTTCAATTCTAATTGTCTAAATTCATTTTCCTTGGAGATTTCCAAGGAGAGGTTCCATATGCCCATTTGTGCATCAACTATGCTTAACCAAGAACTTTCCATAATGATAGGGAAATCACCCTTACAGTTTTCAATCTTAATCACTAGAAAATTGATAGGATAGGACCACCCACAAACTATGGTTACAATGTCCTCTACTAGCCCCAAAGGGACAATGATTGACTAGTTTGACAACTCCAAATGGATGTTGCTATTCTTGAGAGGTGGTAGGTTCCAGGCCTTTTTCATGTCATGGGAGATGAGATTAATACCAAAAACAAAATCAAGAAGAGCCTTACATGACTCATGTCCAAAAATTTCCAAGTAAATAAGACAACTTCCTAGGTTAGATCTTTTCATGGGAAGGTTACCAACCTTGATCTAATCGAAAATAGCATGGGTTACAATCACAGTGCAGATATGAGTCAGCATTTGATTTAAAGGGTTCTTGAATGTGTTTGATGTAGAGGATGAGGGTATTGGAGATGCAAGGTGACTAGTGACATTGGTCTTGAGGGTTGAAAGGACTGTTGGATTGGAAAAATGATCATTTTTGGATTGATTTTCTGAACCACTTAGTTAGAAAGTCAGTTGTAAATTTACAACCCTTGTAGCATTTCGTTGTTGAGGCTATAGGGGAATTTCACTATGCATGAATAGAGCAAGAGGTAATTGGGTCAAAGGTAGAGTGATGTGTGTAATGTGGAGGGTGGTATGGATATAGGTTCTTCCCTTGAGTAGATGATGGATGAGTTTGATGATACTCTAGAGGGTAATAGTGATGTTGAAATGAGGCATGACTTGTAGAGCTTCATGAAGAAATGGGTTGCTGAACATAGTACCAATATGGATCTAGTTGCCTATAAGGGCATTACGATGGAATTTCCCACAATTGTGGTTGATGCCACTATTGATATTATTCATATGGTTGTGGTGGAGCTCCATTTGGATATTAAGCCTATTGTTGTTGGTAGAACTACCTTGGATTACCTTGAGGATAAGGTAATCATCTAGGTGCTTGCCTTCGTGCTAGTTGAGGATTCAATACATACATCCTAGAATCTTGTAAGTGTGACACCATAGGAAAACATCCCTTAAGATGGTCATATTGACAAATGTCACATCCAACATCATCATCTGAGTCTATCTCCACAACTTTTACTATAGTAGCTTTGCCCTTACCTCTTTGGTAGGCACATTTAGCTTATTTCCACCTCCTTCGGTCATGATTACTATTCTACTCTTTGGATTCTTCAACAATCTTCATAGTAGTCTGGAAGTTCTCATCCAAAGAGTCTCATATTTTATCAACCTTTGTTAAAACATCATAAAATTTTTTTTGTATGGGCAAGGTTTTCCTGTTCATTACTTCGTTGAGTGATGACTCCTCCTCGTTACAGAATCAGGTGTTTCTTTTTTTGATGGAAGATTCTTTATTATATTTTTTTCCACTTTTTCTTTTTCACAACTCATCTTCTTCTTTTGCTACTTGCTCTATTAGCCTTTGTATTTGATGAGCTCTCAGTTTAGATAGTCTCCCTTGGGCATAAACCCCAAAAGTTCTTTTGGTTTCTACTTTGAGCCCATCTATGATGTGGGTGAGTTGTCCCCTCTAAGAATAAGCATGGCCAGGGCATCAGTGTAAGAGAAAATAATATCTGCCCATGGTGGCTTTCAAGGGTTTTTGTGTTCTTTGTTTCCATCCTTGAGTTTTCTTTCTTAGATTGGACACTTTGGAGTATGTCTAATATTTTCCATGAAATAGTTCCAGCATGGTACTCCATCTACAAATGAATTCTAGCTCTAGGGACTGGTACAAACTTTTAGCCTTTTTAATGATTATCCTAGGGAAGAACTTGAGTTTTTTCTAATTATTTTCAATGTTCTACAAGGCACAAGCGTTGTGGAAAGCTTGTAGATGTGTCTGCAAATCAGAGTTATATCCCCCCTCAAATCTTGGGATATTGTTCATGTCTAAGCACTTGATTTGACTATCTTTCACATGCCTAGTTGGAATCTTAACTACCTCTACAATGTTAAGCATGCTTTGAGTTACCAACAGACACTCCTCATCATCATTATTACATTATTGCTGATGATTTCATCCATTACCTTTTCATTCATTATAGGCTTGGTGATTAGTATTGTTGTCTTGTTAAGCACCTCCATCATGGTTATTCTTTCTGCAGCATATTTTAGAGCCAAGAGAAGAGAAAGAAGAGGATGTAGATGAAGAGGGTGAAGAGGGAGAAGAACTACCACCATCATGGTGTCTGCCAATTCCCCTTTGGTTGTCATGGTCACCTTTGTTGATTTTCTTATTGTCTTGATGCTTATCCAATCCCTTGCCATGATTGCCATCTTTTCTTGAATCTAGATTATTGATCATGGACCATAGGTTTAGGGTCACACCCCCATCATCAGTAACAAGGGGTGGAGAATTTTCATGTTGAGAGCCCTCAGGTGGAGGATCCTTGTTGTCATCTTAGTTTAACAAGAATAAGGGATTAGTAAATCATTTCTCCTTCACAGCCTCATGATGCTTCTCTTGGTATCGATCTCGTTGACGTTGTGTTTTAGTGGGATGGTAGTCCCGATAGTCATAGTCATGCACAACATACTCTTCTTAAAGATCATGGATGCCTAACTTCTTGAGAGTTTGAAGTAGCACCATAGGCACAAATTAATCGAAAGGCATTACAATGTGCCTTCCATATCACGCCATCGTAGTTACTCATCCTAATGTAGGATGAAGGTAAAGTCAGGCACATACTCATCTAGATGAGTATAGACCTCTTTGCACTCCTATGGAACCGATGGGTTGACATTGTTACACCTATGAGAAGAAGTAGACATTTTTCAATAAACAAAATGATCAGTGTGCTTTTGTAATTATATAATTGAGAATGATGTTGACCTTGGGGTTCCTCCAATGATATTAACTATATTCACTAATCCTAGATAGCACACGTTTTAGCAAACAGAGTCCCTAGAAATGGTGCCAATGATGAGTAGTCAAGGTATCCCTACACCCAACCATAAAAATGACAAAGTGTTCATGCATGATCTAGTCAAATTTCATGGACTCTATAGTTTCTAGTACACTAGTCTTGTAGGAAGTGAACCTTGCCCTAATGATCATTCATTGTCTTCCCAGTTACACTTGTGATGCACATGGTATGGTTAAGTGTAATTGAGGCATATGATTTTTATTATTTTTTTGTTTTATGTTCATTAGTGCTTAAAGTAGAGAGATGAAGTAATTTAACCACTAATTTAGTCTAATTAACTAACTAATCTCTAATTAGTCCTAACATAAGTATCTGGTCCCACTTACTGTACATGTCATGACCCCACATATCTACTGCTGGGTTACCAAGCGCTACGCCACTAGGATTGGCAAGCGAATACATGTTTACACTTGAAGTTGTCATACTTATATGTTTAATCTATTTAGATTAATTAATTAACTAATTACTCAAAGCCTAATTTAACTTAATTAATAGAATAATTAATAAAAATAATAAATGCATAAATAAATCATTAATCTATTCTAAGTGTTGCAAGGTTTGATAAAAGACTTGCCTTTATTTCCATACACACTGGAGTGGTTTAGGTACAATAGTGCTCAAATAAAGATCTATACACTTTCTAACTCCTGTTGAAGACACTTAGAGAAATATTCTAACTTTCAAATGGACAAACTATAAGAACTCTGATACTACTATGACTTCTATGATCCATAAACACAGTTGAGAGCTCATATTTATAGCTTTTTCTATAGGATTACATCAACAGGGTCTCATAAATGTAGAAAATGCTAGATCTACGCGACCCCATTGATAGGGCAACACCACGTAAATGGTGCCCCATTGACAAGGGCCCATCAACAAGGTCATGTCAATAGGGGCTTGTTGATGTAACACTTTGATACTCATGAATGATTAATGGTTGTAGATTGTTAAAAATAGAATCACCAAAGAAACCATTAAAGAATGAAGATCATCTCAAAATGAATCCATCAAGACCATCATGAGAAGAGGTTGTGAGGTGGTACATGGAAAGAATAGGTGGATGAGAGAGAGAGAGAGAGAGAGAGAGAGAGAGAGAGAGAATGGAATGCAATCCTACATTATGGTTACATGAAGTCCCTTGTGGATGATGTGATTAATATGACCTAATAGTGTTAATCCTTAGTTAGAATCAAGACCATCCACTTTTAATGACTTTGCATTGGTACATTAGACTATTCCACCCTCCAAGGTATAAGAACATCCACATAGACTAGTCCCCATTCCAAAGAAAGAAGAAAAGATAAGTAGAAAGTGAAAAGGGCCTTAGTTAGAGGGGTGTCTTCAAGCATGGACAACATATCTTTCTAACCCCATAATTAGTGCTTGTAGCCCTTTATTATGTCTAAGGGATGTGCTTTGAATTCTCGTTGTTTTTTTGTTAATGGAAACCACATCATGTAAAGACATTACTTCTTGTTTATTGGTCAATGCAAGAATGGTGAGGAATTCATGGAAATACTCATGTAACCCTAGACAATATGTAGGTACAACAGGTGACAAATCTCCTTGAAGCCACACGCTTGTTCATCCACTTAATTCACCGCCAAGTTTGGAAAGACCAAGGTTGCCAATTCATTATAAGTTGTTATTAAGAAGGGATCTCATATTTTCAAAACAAGGCAACACCATAGAGTGGTATGGAGTAGTGGATGATGTGGACTCACTACCTAATATCATGAAAAGAATCAATGTTCCATTAATTAACATCAAAATTCTAAGATGAAATCCAATCATTTGCAATTAAGTAAATGATGTAAGTTACAAACTGCCATTAATCAATAGTTGTATTTAGCACCAAATCCTAATGGAAATGAAGAAAAAGAAATAAATGTAAGAAAATTCCAAATAAGGAAAAATATAGAAAAAATTGTATAATATTCAAAAAAATGAAAAACGTATGAAAAATAGTGGAAACTAAAAAATTTTAAAATTCAAAAGCCACTTATATAATATTAGCATGGATGGCCATCTCCCTAATAACTGAGTTGGAAGGGGAAGATTTGAAAGATCAAGTGTGCACGTCCATCAATTAATGTGTGGGTTTGATTGGTTATTTTAGATTCAAGGAATGGCTTGAGTTGTTGGGTGTTGACCAAAATTATTTTACTTGAACTATCAGGATGGTAGATCATCATGGCCCTAGATAGAAAGGTTTCATAGATAATGTAAGGGCCCTCCTATAAAGTTTGAAATTTTGTTCATTGAGATATGCCCATGGGATTCTAGTAGAGTACGTTATATCCTAGTTGAAGCTTTACCTTCCTAATTCATAGGTCATGATGTTGTTTATTATGTGCCTTTTGCACTTCATTTGATGATAAGGCCACTAATCAATTCTTGTCTAACACGTTGAGGTTCATCAGTCTTTCTTGTTGAGCTAGACTTAAGTCCAAGTTAAGGTCACAGGCTATTAAAAGTGTACGAAGTTTAGCTTGGATGGGAAGTGTTGGATGTTTTTCATACATGAGCTCATAGGGAGAATATCCAATAGGAAGTTTCCATGTTGAATGATAAGCCCAAAGAGCATCATTGAGTTTGTTGCTCCAGTCCCTCCTATATTTACTAACTGTGAATGTTAGTATTTTGGTAATTTCTCTATTGGTGACCTTGGCTTGAGCGTTGGCTTGGGGATGGCATGGAGTTGTTAGTTTATGTTCAACCCCCAAGCATTGCATGAGTGTTTGAAAAGTTACACTACTAAAATATGTTCCATTATCTGAAATGAGTGCTTGTGACACACCAAACCTATTTACAACATTTTGTTGCACAAACCGAGCCACCGTAGATGATGAATAGTCAATGACAATCACAACTTCTACCCATTTGGTATAGTAGTCAATAGCCATAATAATGTAGGTGTTGACCTTTTGATATGTTAAAACCTTAAGAAAAATGGAGAATAAGGATATTTTTGTGGATGTTATGTTTGTAGGACAAGAACATGGACTAAAGAAGAACTCATGAGATGACATATACAAAGAGATGTTAAAGTGGAGATCACAAGGTCTTTCTAGACATGAAAAAAGACTCAAGGAATGAGGGCTACAACAAGATATCAAAGTGGAGATTACAAAAAAATGAAGAAGTTTTCAAGATTAGGGATGAGTCAAATCAATGAAAGGAAGCCTCAAGAAGAAAAGTCCAAAAGCTAAGAAGATGTCTCCAAGAAGTAAAATATGTCTTGGCCAAAGTATAGAAGAACTAGAGAAGACATCTTGCTAAAATAGTAGATGTCTCATGTCTAGAGAATATGTCTACATGTAGATGTCTCCTTTGGTGAAGAGATGTCTACCCTGAATGGAAGTTTGTGTAGTGAGATGTTCCAATCTTGAAGATGTCTTCCATAGTTATTACATAGCCATTGTATGAATTGCATAGTGATTCCAGAAAAATCAAGGCTATAAGAAGACTTCATTCTCTTAGGGATGTGAAATTGTTATGCATGAATATTCACTATCAAAGAAATTATTGCATGATATACTTGTGTACCTAAATTATCATATAATTTACTTGTATATTGTACTTCATTATCATATCATCTGTGTTATTATATTAAGTGTTATTATGTTGTATCTCAAAGCACAAGGACCAAAAAATTAGTTACATTCATCCCTTATAATTTATTCTTCTCTTTCTTGTTGTCCTATTGGGGTTGCTGTGCTTCTTGCAAGAAGGCATTGTCATTGAGCTTGTTAAGATCTCGTTAGGATTGAGTATTAGTGTAACATCACAACACTCCAGAGCGGAGCTCAAGTTGTAAAGGTTGTGGGATCCTAGAAACCATATTCTAAGCTTGTTAAGACCTTACAAGGTTGAGTGGATTTGTGGTGATGAATCACTCTAGAGCAAAGTTTAGAGCTTGTACAAGGTGTGGTACCCTTCAAACCATATTTTGAGAGAAACAAAGTCTAGAGTTTTGCAAGCAATCTACCCTCCGAGTGTGGACTATCTAAATTTAAATTTATTGTGGTTTTTTATCGATTGATTTTTGATTTGGGGAACTCATTAATCCACCCCTCCTTTATAAGTTCAACAATCCTTAGGTGGTATCAGAGCTTGGTACTCTCAATCTTCAAGAGTGAACATGGAAGGTGCTATCAACATCAAACATATCTAGACAAAAAGAAAAATATGCTTCATCAATTGATGTACTTAATTCCTATATCACATTTGCTATAAAGGTAAGTCTCTCATTCCCTTCTTTACATTCAAAAATAGAGGAGAATACATCAATAAGATTGATAAAACTCATGATTTTTCTTTTGAAGAAAGGTATGAGATGTTTTTTCATAAAGTTATTTCTTTTTAAAGTCTATGTGTTCATATAAAAAATGTTATACATTTTAAGAATATAAAAATTATATCTCTAAATGATGAATTGCTTATCTCAAGGAAGAAAGCTCAGACCTCAAGGCTAAGATCCAAAGGCTAACCTATGTGATTAAGTAGATGAGTAACAAATCCTTAGAGGAAATCAAAGATCAATTGAAAAAGTATGAATGTCCAAAAGGTTCTACTGAAGAAAATCCTTCTAGGTTTGATAAAAAGTTAAAACCTAGAATTTTAAATTATTTATTTTGTTGAAAATATAGTTATATTTAGGCAGTTTTTATTTTAGAATGAATTAGTACACTTGGTCTTTGCAAAAGTTGTATAGGAAAGGAACTTTGCAGGTTTGAAAACCAAAAGCAAAGAAGTCAAAGAAGAACTTGATGGCTTAGATAGCTATCCTAGACATCAAAAATAATATGTGATATATTGAAAGTGGATGTTCAAGGTACATGGTAGGTGATAAAACTTACTCCACTCATTTCACTGAACAAAATTGTGGAATCGTCACATTTGGAGACAACATGGAGGCTCTAATAATAGGTATTGGTACAATAGGAGGAAAAGGTAAGGGGCTATCAATTGTAAATAAAGTGTTCTTTGTTAAAGGTTTAAAGCATAATCTTCTTATTGTTAGTCAACTTTGTTATTCAAATTTCAATGTTAATTTTTCTAAAGATTCTTGTAGAATTCAAGACTTAAACATTGGAAATATTGTGATAGAAGGAACTAGAAAGGGAAATGTTTGCATAGCTATTTTTTGAAATGATCCTAACCTTGAATCTAAGTGCTTAGTTAATTGTACAAATGATACTCACCTCTAGCATAGGAAGCTGGGTCACATCAACAAAGAAATTCTTTAGACTCTTGTAACAAAGGAAATGGTTCATGGGTTGCCCAAACTCTAAGACTTCAATATGAATACTTGTGAAGAATGTTAAAAAGGAAAGAAAAAAAGGGTAATATTTGGTAAGAGAAATTTTATATCTACCTCTAGAAGTTTAGATATTCTTCATATGGATGTGGTTGGTCCTTCTCAAACACTCAGTTTGGAAAAGAAAATGTACTTTTTAACTATTGTTGATGACTACTCTCATTTCACTTAGGTTGCCTTCTTATATCACAAAGATGAGATATTTGATCACTTTCTGAGAATTTGTAATCAAATACAAAAAGAGAAGGGATATGGAATTAAAGTTATTGGAACTGACAATGGAGGGGAATTCAAAAATGCCACATTTAATCTATTTTACCAAGTTAATGACATACTTCATTCATTTTTAGCTACAAGGGCTCCTCAACAAAATGGCGTAGCTGAAAGGAAGAATAGGATTTTTTAAAAAATAGGAAGGACTATATTTAATGATTGAAGTCTTTCCTGTCATTTTTGGGTTGAAGCTATTAACACTACTTGTTATGTGTTTAACAAATTTCTGGTAAGAAAATTTACTTCTAAAACTCATTATGAATTATGGATTAGAAGAAAACCATTTGTAAGTTACTCTCATGTTTTTGGTTCAAAATGCTATATTCTGAATGATAAAGATAATTTAAGGAAATTTGATTCTAAAACTAATGAAGGTATTTTCTCGAGATATTCTTTAGTTAGCAAGGATTATAGAGTTTTTAATAAGAGAACGAATACTATTGAGAAAATCATAAATGTTAAAGTTGATGATCATGACATTACATCTCCTCAACATGATGATGAAATTGTTCTTATTAAAAAGCTATCTAGTGCTACTCAAGTTCAAGTTGATAAGAAATTTGAAACTAATAGTGAGCATGAAGAGGAAAAAGAAGATGAATTTGATGAAAACTCCCCTACTCAACCTAGGGTGCCTAGACTTAGTAAAATTCTCTCTCTCAACAATGTTATTGAGGAAGTTCAAGATGGTATTTGCACTAGAAGTTAAACCAAAGAATTTTATGCTTATTTAGCTTATCTCTCATAATTTGAGCCCAAAAATTTTAAAGAAGTTGAACATGAAAAGGGTGGATCTCTACTATCAAGATGAGTTAAATCAATTTTCTAGGAATGATGTATGGGAATTGATGTCTAGACCAGATTATAAATCCATTATTGGCACAAAATGGGTCTTTAGAAATAAAACTAATGAAGATGGAACTATAATAAAAAGCAAAGAGAGATTAGTTGCGAAAGGATACAATCAACAAGAAGGGATTGATTTTAATAAAACATTTGCTCCTATTGCTAGAATAGAATCTATTAGACTCCTTTTGGCTTACGCTAGTAGTCAAAATATCAAGCTATATCAAATGGATGTGAAAAGTGCCTTTCTTAATGTAATCATACAAGAAGAAGTTTATGTTGATCAACCTGAAGCTTTTATAGATCCCATAAAACTTGATCAAGTTTACAATATCAAGAAGACTCTCTATGGCCTTAAACAAGCTCCTAGAGCCTAGTATGAAAGACTCCCTTAACATCTTATATCAAATGGTTTTGAAAGAGGTAAGGCTAATGTCACTTTGTTTCTCAAAAGGGAAGGTAGTGATCTTCTTATTATTTAAATTTATGTTGATGATATTATTTTTGGTGGTACTAATGAAACTCTTTCAGATCTTATGCAGGCTGAGTTTGAAATGCGCATGATGGGAGAACTCAAAAAATTTTCTTATATTTCAAATAAATCAATCTTAAAAAGGTACTTTCATTTTTCAAACCAAATATGTCAAAGATTTGCTTCTCAAGTTCAATCTAGCTAATGTGAAGGTAAAGAATACTTCCATGGCTGCAAATTTTAAACTTACCAAGGATGATCAAGGTAAGCTAGTTGATCATAAGCTTTATAGAGGCATGAGAGGCAATCTACTTTATTTAATTGCTAAAAGACTAGACATTGCTTGAAGTGTTGGAATGTTTGCTCAATATCAGGCCAACCAAAAAGAATCTTATTTTAAGACAAGTAAACAAATATTTCATTATTTAAAAGGTACTATTGATTGGGACCTTTGGTATCCAAAGGACTCTCCTCTTGATCTTGCTAGATATTGTGATGTAGATTGGGTAGGCTATACGGATGGTCATTGTAGCACAAGTGGAAATTACTTTTTTCTAGGATGAAGCCTTGTTTCTTGGACAACCAAGAAGTAAACCTCTATAACACATTCTACAGTAGAATTTGAATATATCTTAGTTGGAAGTTATTGTGCTCAGCTTCTATAGAAGAGAGAAATGCTTAAAGACCCAGGCATCTAATTACAGTCTACACCTATCATTTGTGACAACAATAGCATCATAAATATGAAAAAAAATTTGGTTCATCATTCTTGCACTATACACATTGAAATTCTT
Organism: Gnetum montanum; assembly: GCA_015680685.1. Lineage (NCBI taxonomy): Eukaryota > Viridiplantae > Streptophyta > Gnetopsida > Gnetales > Gnetaceae > Gnetum > Gnetum montanum. The sequence continues at coordinate 292,999 of MNCI01004529.1, forward strand.
CATCACTTTATATGCAAGCATACTCAATGGTGTTGTGATTGAAAACCTTGATTACTGGAACAAAAAACCAAGGATCGTTGATGCAAGTAGCTTTCCAACCTTGAATCCCTAGGTTCTTCATGATAGAAATGGGGTTTAATGTGCCTTGGTCAATCTGGTAGATCAACCAAGGACTTGGGAGATGCAAGATTTGGAAATATGAACAGGTCCAAATAATGCACAAATAATAAATTTAATTTTGAACACAAAACTCAAAAATTAAAACTTTATTGAGAAAAGAATAAATAATAAGTTGGAGAAATGTGTACAAATGGTGCCTAGATGACAAAAAAAGGGGGTTCACTTGTGTAAGATTTCAAAGCTTGTTGAAGTAGAGGTGATCTGCTCCACAATCTAGGTGCTAAGCCACTCTTGATGTTGTCAAACCTTCCTTCACTACTACAACCTTGGATCTGCTAATTGGGTCATTACTAGGTGGGTGAGAAAGGTGGAATATTTGGATGCCAAGTTGCTCCATGCTAGGTTTGAAATCCTAGAAGTGTACTATTAACACAAAAAATCCACCAAATCTTAAGGCCTCATTACTTCCATGCTGGGGTTCAAGAGAATGCAAGTATGGGAACTTGCAAGAGCTCTAGAGTGCTTGAAAATTCCTCAAGTGTGAAATTGTATGTTTGCAAATTGCTTGAGAATTTCTTGAATAAAAAATGCATGACTTGCTAAAAAATTTTAGAATCTCCAAATGATGTTTGAGGTTGGATTTTATAGGGTCTTTGGGCCATGAATGGGGTTGCAAATTGGCTGCAAATTTAGGTGAGATGGGTGCCCAAATTTGTGGGGTTACTATACATAGTAAGTGCTTCCCTCGATGGTCATTTCATTTACTATAAATAGTAATTAGGGCACACCTTCCACATTGGAGATGAACTTTCTATGTTAAGCTCTCCACCTTTCTTATTGAAGTGGTTGGTCAATGTTGAAGTGCATGAACTGATGCATTTTTCTTCTTATGACTACCATGTTGGGGGATTGAATATTTCACGCTAGGGAAAAAACTTTCTAGGTTGGGGGAAAAGTTTCCAAGCTAGGGGGTGTGGGGGGCAAAATGTTTTAGGCTAGGAGGAAAGTTTTCAAGTTGGGGGGAAGGGTTTCTAAGTTGGGGGAAAGTTTCCAAATTGTGCATTTGGTCTCCATGTTAAAAGGGGAAAAGTCTACAAAGCCCCCAACCTTCCATGTTGGGGGTAGGTGAGATATATCCCCTTGTAGGTGTTTCTAGCATAGAAAAATGCATACCCCTCATAAAACCCATAAAATTGCCCTTTTTGGCATTCCAAATGGCATTTTGACCCCCTAACCCCCCTCGCAACACCCCCCGCCCCCACCCCCCAAACACAAATATAGACACTAGGTGACTTTTTTCACTTGGGAAATGAGGATTTGACCACTTATGAGGAATTTTTCAGCCCCAAAATTATAAATTATGTCAAATTTCCCATTGTGGATTACAATTTTCATATTTACAATGAAATTTTTCCTTGGCTTTTATCAAATGAAAGCTACATGATGAAGATTGATTATAACATGAAAAATTTTGTGATGTTTTAATGGACACTCTTTTTTGGTGCCTAGAGGATTGACTCAAGAGGCACCAACAAAGAATACAAAACACCACTGCATATTATAATGCTATAATGCATATAGGCCACATGAGAATTAGGCTATTCAGGTCACCAATGTAGCTAGTTTAAGGCCATGGTGGGCCATGGTACTAGTTTAAGGCCATGGTGGGCCATGTTGTGAGTTTAAGGTCATAGTGGACTATTGAAAGTAGGCTTGCTTGTTGATGATCTATCAGCTACATGTAGTATGGCTTTAGATAGGAATGACTAATTGGATTGGCCAACTAATTCTCATCCATGTAGGCTATTTTGAATGCTTCATTCTTGTAGGCTTTGGTGATAAGAAAGGGTCCTTCCTAGTTGGCTAAGAATTTGCTTGCACGCTTACAAATAGCCTTGAGGACTAGGTCCCCCTCCTTAATCTTGTGCATGGTCAAGTTATGGTGATGTTGTCACTTCTACCTCTTTTGATAGTGCTCAATGTGAGTGAGTGCTTGCATATGTCATTCCTCCAAATCTAGTGTTGCTGTTCACAACTCCTTGCTCTACTTGTTATTGATGAAGTCGGTCAAGACTACTTAGAGTGATGGCACTTTCAATTCAAGAGGTAAAATAGCTTTAGAACCATAAACAAGTCTATAAGGGGTCATGCTAGTTGCCATGTGATAAGTAGTTTCTTATGCCCATAGTGCATGGACAAGCCACTCATGCTACTTTTGCTTGTTGTTGTTGACAATCTTCTTGAGCAAGTTGATGATGGTCTTGTTTCTTGCTTCTACTTATCCATTGGCTTGAGGGTAGTAAGGTGATGAGAAAGAATGCTTAATGACTAGGTTTTTGATAGAATTCATTGGTTTCTTGGCTATTGAATTGAGGTTCATTATCCATAACTAAGGTCATGGGTATGTCAAAATGAGCTACAATGTTGTCTAGGATAAACATGCAAACTTGTTTAGATGTGGTCTTCCTTAGGGAAATAGCCTCAACCCACTTGGTAAAGTATTTGATTTTAGTAATGATGAAGCTATGTCCTACAGAAGATTGAGGCATTATGGGTCAAATGATATCCAGCCCCCTTTGTTGAAATGATCATGTTATCTAGGTTGTATGTAATTCAGTTGGTGATACATGTATCAAGTTGCTATATTGTTGGCATGTGTCACATTGCTTAACATTTTGCATGCAGTCATTTTCCATATAGGGCCAATAGTAGCCTAATCATCTAATATTAGTGGTCATGACTCTAGGTCTTATATGTCCTCCACAAACACCCTCATGGACCTCCTCTAGGACTGTTCTAGCTTTGGTTTTACCTAAGCACTTTAGGAGTATGCCATCATAGGATTGTTAACATAATGTGTTATCACCTACGATGACATACTACTTCAATTGCTTGTGTATGATGTCTTTCTAAGAAGTAGTTAGGCCTTGTCAGGATTCACCATGCATAAGGTAAAATTTGATATCATCATACCACTCCTTGGGAGGGGTAGTATGAACGACGACCACAAATGCATCCTTAATGTTCTGTGTGATGGGAGTAGCACAATCCACAGTTAAGGTGGGCAACTTGCTAAATACATCTAACACCACTCTAAGGGCTAGTGTTTCAATTACATCAGCTATGGAAATTTCATTTCAAGGTATGTGTTGGATATCAACATCTATAAATTATTGTAATAATTACTTTGCTAGGTCACAATAAGGTTATAAGTGCTTAGCTTTGCATGCATAGACTTTGGTTACTTAGTTAACCATAAGTTGTAAATTGCCTTTAATGGCTAGGTGTCTAATTCCCAGGTCATGTGCTACCATTATCCCTCTTATCAAACCCTCATATTTTGCTATGTTGTTGGTACATGGGAACCCAAAATGATAGGCAAAGGATTGGATTTCACCAAATGGGAATGTTATGATGGTAGCAACACTAGCCCCATGGGTGTTTGAAGTGCCTCATAACCCTTGGGAACTTGGATAACTATGTTAATGTGTTCATTAGGGAACTTAGGGTATATGGTTGCTTGGTAATCAATAGGTGAAACTATGAGTTGTACGACTATAGCTTGACCTTTTGTTAAGGACTGAGATACGTAATGGAGGTCGAATTCTATGGTTATGGCTTTCCATTAGGCTATACGACTACTTTTGTAGATGTTGGTTGTTATGGATCTAAGTATGTAGTCCTTGAAAATTATGTTGACTTGGCTTCTAAAGAGTAGTGTCTTCATTTCTTCAAAGAGAAGAATAGTGCTAGAGAATACTTCTCCACTTCAGTATATTGGGTCTTGTGGGTAACTAACGCATGGCTAACATAGTATACAAGCATTTCTACTCCATCATCACATTTCTAATAGAGTAGAGAGGCAATGGATATATCAAATATGGCAAAATAAATGTAAAATGGTTCACCCTCTTGTGGAGGATAGACTATCAATAGTTATTTCAACTCTTGCTTTAGGTTTTCAAAGACTTCTTGGCATTGAGTCATCCACTCATAGTGCACTCCTTTCTTAAGCAAGTGTTGCATAGTCTATAACTTATTCGTAAGCCTAGTTATAAACCTATGAATAAATTGTAATCTACCTTGTAATACTTAAAGCTCCTTAATGTTAATAGGTGTTGGTAATTTGGATATGGCTTTAACCTTATCAGTATCTACGCGTATCCGTGCTTCAGGGACTACAAAGCCAAGCATCTTAATAGTCTTGACACCCAAGACACACTTCTTAGGATTGAGTCTAAGCTCATATTTTAGGTATCTTTTAAGCACATGATCTAGGTCATTAGCATGGTCATCAGCTATCTTAGAATTTAGAGCTACGTCATTTACATAATCATTAAGCAAACCTAACATGTAATCATTGAAGATATAGCTCATGGCTCTCTGGTATGTCACCTTGGCATTCTTAAGGCCAAAAGACATCATGGTATAATAAAAGGTCCCCCATGGGTTCATAAAGGTCATCCTAAACTAATGGTTTGGGTTGATCCTAATTTGGTTATATCTTGAGAATCCATCCATAAAGGACAATAAGGCATGTTTGGTTGTAGTATCAATAAGTTGATTAATACTAGATAAAGGAAAGTCATCCTTGATGACTAGTTTATTTAGATCTTGGAAATCAATGCAAATATGAATACTCCCATTATTCTTAGGGACCACCACTATGTTGGACAACCATTTTGCATAATTGATAGCCATAATGAAACCTGCTTGGTAGAGCTTTGAGATTTCATTACGAACTATCAAGGCCAGTCCTTCACACTTTTTGTTTAACTAATCTAATGCTAGGATCCAGTATGATGTTGTGCTAGAGTAGATATGGGTTTAGGTCTGGCATGTCTTCATATGACTAGGAAAATGCCTTAATGTTGTTTTGTAAGACTTTAGTAATGTCTTTGACACATTGAGGCTCTAGTGAGGAACTTAGTTTAAGGGTTGTCTCCTCACCATTGTGTGTTGTGACAAGAACCTTAACTAGAGGATCTTTGGTTATGTCTACTAATTCTAAGTCAAGGGTTTTAAATAGGTTTTTAGGCCATTCTAGAGGTTTCTCTATTGAAGCTATGTGGTCTACAAGACTCTCAAGCTCAAGATCTAGGCAATCAGGGTCGATACACCATTTAATATCACTATGAAGTCCATGTAGATACAAAGGCAAACTGATTTGCTTCCAGGTACTCATACTTTGATCCTGCATATCAACCAAAAGCATATTAAGTGGCACCTAGGTAAAAGTAAATAAATAATGTTAAAATTCCATAAAACATATGCAAATCTAATGCAATCAAGGCCATCTAAGGTCATCAATGAGATAAGGTCAATTCAAAAAAGTGCAATGAAGGTGAACAAAGTTCTTAGAAAGGTCAAAAAAAGGGAAAATATAGGGAGAAAGGCCACAAATGATCAATAAAGGTCAAAATTTTGCTAGTTTAAGGCCTTAGTGGGCCATGATGCCATTTTACAGTCTTGGTGGACTATGATGCCAATTTAAGGCCTTAGCAGGCCATGTTCATATGGTATCAAATAGTGGTCAAGGAAGGTTAAACCCCACTATTTGATACCATTTAAAGGACAAAAAAAGACAAATAGGATTATAATAAGACAAACAATGAACACATAAGGCTATATAAAGGCCATAGAAGGTCCACAAGGCAACATAAGTTCAAAAACAAGTTAAAACATTACATAAGAAGTTAAAAATCAAGCAATTAGGCTACATATGATAGAATTTGGTTAATATAGGTAAAACTTGGTTAATATTTGCCAATTTTAAGCCTTAGTGGGCCATGTTTTGAACCTAGAAGGCTATTAAGTGAGTTCAGACATCAATCAGGGCTATTTTTGGGTTATTTAGACTTAAAAATCAAGTGTTTTGACCCTTAATATGAAGACTAAGGAAAATTTGTTTTAGGATGTTTAAAGGTCAAAAATTAAGGTTCCAGGACCTTCCCAAGTTAGCACAAGGTCAAAGCCATCAAAATTGGGCTCCCTAGAGGTCTATAAAGGCTAAAAAGTAGGTTTTAAAGTCTTCCCCCTTTGTTTCCACTTTGGCTACTATGGAAAAGATATGGGTTTAACATGGAGAACCAAAATACAAGTAGAAATAAGGTCAAACATGGTCAAATAAATGGCTGGAGTCTAGATTTGGAACTTATGCACCTCCTAGCTTCCTTCTGAGCCATTTTGAGGGTTTATAGGTTTTGAAATGACACCCCCCCATTTTTCTACGTTGGGCATAGTATCGTCAGTGTGGAAAAATAGGGGGACACTTATTTGATGGATTTAGAATGATTTTGGAGTACTTTGACTATGTTTCTAGGCCCTTAGGGCTACAAAATTCAATTCTACAAGATTTTAGCTAATTTTAAGCACATTTGAAGGCTATTTAATGGTACTTAAGGTCTTCTCCCCCTTTTTCCATGCTAGGGGAGTTACTCTAATGTGGAAGAATGGGGGTAATAGGTTTTGGAGATTGCAATGAGGTTAAACAAGTGAAATCTTAAGCCTATGAGGTCCTGGGCTTCACTGACGAAGATCTTTGGCTTTTGGGAGTCTCATCTTGCCTCCAAAAGTGGAAAATAAACTTTCCACTTTGTTTCCATGCTAGAAAAGTTAGTCCATCATGGAGGATGTAAGAATCTTAGATTAAGGTCAATTTGGGGCACAATCAACTATGCATGTTACCTAATGGGGTTGCTAGGGATAGAGAGCTCAATGTGGAAAGAAAGGAGAAATGGATTTTTGCCCATCTAGGATTGGTTTTATGAAGTTTAAGGGCTCTAATATCTACTACTAGGGTTCTAGAGTGCATGAAAGGTCACTTGGTGTCATTCTGAGGTGTTTAGAAGCCTCAAATAAGTTCTCCCTTGAGTTTCTAAATTGAAGAAGATACCCCTAGCATGGAAAAAGGGATCCCTAGCATAGAAGAACCATTCATCTTATACCTAGGCCAACTTCGACCTCAATCAACTTTGCATGTCAACCTCCAAGGCTACCAGGGTTGAGGACTAGGGTTTGGTGTCAAGTTTTGGAAACTTTGAGTATCTCTAACTATTTTTTGTACTTTCCCCCTTCTTTCCATGTTAGGAATGGATAGCTTAGCATGGAAAATAAGGGGGAATGGATTTTGACCTTCTAACATTAGTTTCTTGAAGTTTGAAAGTTTCAAATGATGCTGACAAGGTCCTAGAGTGCATACAAATTTGGTTAATGTTGTTCTAAGGTAGTTATGAACATCAAATGGGTTTCCCATTAATTTTCATGCTAAGCAACATGGAGGGAAGAATTCCCAGCATGGAGACACCATAAAACTTAGATCTAGCCTAATTTTAACATCAATTGACCATGCATGTCAGCCTTTGGGGCTGCCAAGGTTGAGGACTAGGGTTTGGAGCCAAAACTAGTCATTTTAAAGGTTGTTAAGTGGTTTTTAGACTTTTCTCAATTTTTCCATGTTGGGACTTCCATGCTTAATGTGGAAAATTTGGGGGAAAGCTTTTTGATACTTTATGATTACTTTTGGTCATGCATACGGGCTTTTGAGGTTGCTAGCAATGAGGGTCAATGCATGGTTTAAAAGTTTGGCTATCTTGAAGGCTCATGAGTTGTTTTTAAGCTTCTCCCCATTTTTCCACTTTAGGGATTCCATGATTAGAGTGGAAAAATGGGGGGAAAGCATTTTGATACTTTATGATCACTTTCAGTCATGCATGCAGGTTTTTAAGGTTATCAGTGTTAACTAGTAACACCCAATGTTAAAATTTTGTTGTTTCAAAATTGATAAGGAATTTTTTGGACTTCCCACCATTCTTCCATGTTGGGGCTTCTGTGCTCAGCATGCAAAAATGGGGTAAAAGTGTTTTGGTCACTTTTGATCACTTTCGGGTGTGCATGCAAGCTTCCTAGTTTGCTAGTGTCGACTGTTAACATCTGATGTCAAAATTTGGTTGTTTCAAGGTTGTTAAGAAACTTTTTAGAATCCCTCCCTTTTCCATGCTAGGGATTCTATGCTGAGTGTGGAAAATTGGGGGAAAAGCTTTTTGATCTTCTATGATGACTTTTGAGCATGCATGCACATTCATAAGGTTATTGGTGTTGCTTGCTGCTATCTAATGTTGAATTTGGATTATTTCAAGGGTCATAAGACATCTTTTGGGCTTCCCCACAATTTTCCATGCTAGGGCTTCCATATTTAACATGGAAAATTAGGGGGAAATATTTTTTGAACATTTTTGGTCAATCTAGCCATGCATGAGTGGTCATAGGATTGTCGGCATTAGCCATCAATTTTCATGCTAGGCATGGTATTCTTAGCGTGGATGCATGAAGGTAAGATTGCCATAATGTTTTAAGTACCAAAATTAGCTAAACTCTCAGCGTTGATGCAAGTTTGGTCAACAGGGAAAGTGTAGGGTGGGGCCCATAATCCAAAAATTAAAATTTTGAAAAGTAAAGTTGTTTCCCTAGCTAAAACCAATGTGAACTAGACTTTTCCTCCTTTTTCTTCAATGCACTTGTAGTTATGGTACATTGAATTAGTAGTTGGGGTTTCATTTAGGTTTTAGATGGGTTTTATAAGTTAAGTTTTGTAAATTTTGATCATAATTGTTATCTTTCAACAACATCACATTGGAGGAGACCTCTAATAGAGATTCTTGTGGCATCCATAATCAATATTTAGTGTGGAAGCCTTCCATCTCCCCTACAGTCAACATAGAACTCCCATCTTCTCCTAATTTTCCTCTTTCTCAATGTTGAGCCTGCCATGGCATCAAAATAGAGAGGAAAGAGTAAGAACCCCATGATCCAAAGGATGGATGAGCATTCATGAAAGTTATCAAAGGTTCCTAGGCCTATCTCCATTCAAGCCCTATCTGCTACAACTCAAACCTATTTTTACCTTTACTTTTTATGATTTGTTTAGCTTTTTTGCTTTTTAGATGTTGAGGCCATTTTTTCAAATCTATTCTAGTGGAGGGATTAAAATGAAATTTTGATAAAATTCCATCTCCTATTTTTGTTGCTCCCATGTAGACCTATAGTTGTTTTATCACTTCAGCTTTTGCAGATTTGATTTTGAAAATAGGGCTTGCTGTTTTGTGCTTTTTATTCTCAAAATCTTGGGGTATGACCTATTTTTTCCATATATAGGCCTTAAGATTTGTTAAAATTAAATTTTATCAAAATCCAAACCCATTATTTGATGTGAATTTAAATAGGTTTTAATATTTTTGGCTATTTTGATTGTTTTAATGGCTATATGAAATTTAGGCTTTGGGATTTTTGAAGTTTTACTATGAAAAAGCAAGCCAAGTTGTGTACTTTTCTTAGTGAAATGGTTGCATATTTGTGAAATTAAATGTTATGGGTTTGTAGCCTTTTGTTTAAGCTTTCTGATGCTTGTTGTCTCATTTAATTTTGTTCTAAAACAAGGAAGTTGTGGTTATTTTCCTAACATTGCATAGTTAGGTTGTTTCTGCTACTTTTGTAATTTCACATATCTTTGTGAAATGTTTATATAAAAATGGCCAACCTTTTTGTAATTTTATAGTCATTACTACATAGGATTTGGCTTTAGCTTTCCAATGGAGATGGAATCACTCCAATAGGACTTTAAAAAAATAATTTATAAATTTTTTGCTATTGTTGTGTGAATCATGGCAAAACTCACAGTTGTAGTATATTGCCCAAAATAGGAGTGGTTGATCTGCTTAATTTTGCTTTTTAAAGAAGAGTAAAAGCTTTTTCTATTTAAATAAGCTTTTATTATGGCTTCATGTCTTTTTTCTAAATTTGTGCATAGTTTAGATGTTTTTTTTCCAAATTTATGCATGCTTTGCATAATTTTAGATGCTTTTTCTAAACTTATGCTTGCTTTTTTTCAAATTTATGCATAATTTAGATGCTTTTTCTAAATTTATGCATAATTTAGACTAAGACATAATTTTGGCTATAATGTTTTGGCTGTAAAGGTTATGAAATATGGTAGCAATGCTTTTAGAGAATTTCTCAAGCTAATTTAGATAAACATCTAAGAGCTTTTTACAAAGGCTAATTTCACCTTTGACTTAGGAAGTTTTTTCTAAATTTATTGAGAAATTCCAATTGGTCTTGATGCAAGGATATGCAAGGTTGTAATAATGTTTTCTTGTGAAATCACTTAGGCTAATTTAGATAAACACCTTAGAGCTTTTTACATAGGCTAATTTCACCTCCAACTAGATGTTTTGTCTAAATTTGCTAGGTAACTCTAATGGGTTCTAATGTTTTTGCTTTGTTTCATGTAGGGTCTTCTTAAGGTCTATACTCATTATAGTGGAGTTGGTTGGCATTTTTTGCTACATTGGTCGTTCGAGGACCAATACTCCACAACATGACCTGCCTCTTGGGAAGCTCTCGTTGTGGTTTTGGCTTGGGGCAAGGGACTTCCTTGCCTGCTTCTTTAGGAACTTCAGTGTGATTTTGTGGTCACACTTGTCTATGGATGTAGTTAGAGTTGTTATGGAGACCTTGTTGCCTCAGGCATCTAGACTAATTATTAGGTATATTGTTGACAATCTAGTTCCTAAGACCATAGGGGGGGGGGGGGGGGGGGGCACAGG
>MNCI01004529.1:303785-340167 GCA_015680685.1 Gnetum montanum
GTAATGGTGGTGCATAGAGCCCACACATTATTCTAGAAACCACCTAGCACTGTGTATCGTCTACAGGGGTAAACATGATTATTGTAATGTTTTTATGATTTTGGCTTAATTACCTTACCTAACTTCATTAATTTAACTTCTTGTAGGTACAAGGTTAATGATCAGGGCTTGATCATTAATGATTAAATCCTAGAAATGGCTCAAATTATGTTAGACAAATTCACTGAGAGTCCCCAAATTAGAGTTGTTGTGTATCAAAAGCTAAGAGGGGACTTTGATGAATACGCCACTAGGTTTAACCTTGTATACAAGAAGTGCAACGATGATAAGATTATGCACAGTTGGTGGGTAGATGCCAATAGAATGGATTAGAACCTTATAGCTAGAACTCCACATTACAGAAGAAAAGTAAAGGTGAACATATAACTTCTAGTGTTTTATGGAATTAAGTATTTTATTACTTTTCTTGGTTGTTGAAATTGCTCACATTGATGCTAACCTTTGTTTATTACTTCATAGGACCTTCCACCTCAGTTGATGTTACTATACCACTTTCATGTTCATGTCATTAGGAGACCCTCATCCTAAAGGTTGGTTATGTGACATCAGCATGAGAATGGCTAAAGGGATAGGTGCTTCAATATGTTCAAGTGAACATCCAGCATGCAAGTTTGCTTGATGTATTTATGGCACCTATTCCTTCCATTCCTGCTATGGAGATATTGCATGTTATTAACTCCTTTGATGAGGAGGTTGGTCGAGCACCATCATTTGAGGTGTTAAGGTGAACATTGATGTAGGTGTTAGCTATTTTTGTGACCTATTTGGTGTCCTTGCTAATGAAGCTAAGGTTTCCACTAGGACAGGGAGTAAATCAGGCCATTGAGAGGAAGTTCTGGAGTGGCTTGACGCCAGCATGGGCCACTCTAGAATTTTGATGGATAGCTTCCCAAACCTTGATGCAAAGAAATCATATCCTTTGTTTAGGTCTTGTGCACTTCCAAAACTGCTATCACAAAAGAAGATAATCAGCCTAGCATAGGGGTGAACCTTTAAGAAGTTCTTGATAGAGGGCATCAAATTTGATTGGGCTACTACTTTGGCTATTGGGATTTGAGAGGAGATTCTTAAACTCCATGTTGATACCTCTACAATAATCCATATGCACTTTGCATTTTTTGTAGGTTATCTAAAGAGGTTTATGGAGTTTTTGGTGGTGTATAGGAATGGACGATGGGCTTCCCAAGACCTAATTCAACTTTCTAGGCCTTGGATAAACCACATTTATCCAACAGTGTAGGCCTAGAACCCACTAGAGGGGATGGATGAAATGTTATCCATCACCACTAAGAGTCTTGATGTTAGGTAGTATGAGTCTCCCAATAGTGTTGATGATGATGAGCCCATCTTGTTTCCTGCTAGTGTTTAGGATGCTAGACAATAGCACATGGAGGTTGAAGGGGCAACTAGAGAGAAACTCAAGAGGCCTATGGAGGAGGCACCCCCAACATTAGATCAACCTACCTTGAAGAAGCTTAAGTTTAAGCTTAAGCCATCATAACAGGCAGTTGTAGGTATGCTTTGTTTAACTTTGGCTATTTCATGTTTAAAATTTTGTGGCTATTTTATGGTTTTATGTGTTGACTAGTTTTCTATGTTCTATGCTTATAGATAAGCGTCAGCTAATAGCAACCCAAGTTGCTGTAAAGGTAGGAAAAAGGCATGTAGAAGAGAAATTACTAAGGAAACCTATGGTTGAGGGGCTTGCCAATGTAGGTATAGATGATCTAGATGCCTTGTTTGGTGAGGTGATACTAGGTACCTCTTCCATCATCACCCTAGAGGAGGAGGGGGAGGAGGAGCTAGGTATGCTTATGCTTCACTCTTTTCATTATATTTTATTGGTTATATTTGGTTATCATCCTAACATTTTAATGATTGTTATGCTTATAATAGTTCCTAAGCCACCAACACAAGCTTCCATCCTTGAGTTTGGTGTGAAACCATGGGTAGAGACTCTAGATAAAGTGGAGTTCCTACATGGGATGGCTAAGGACATCATCAATCGATTACATCAGGTTGCACATGAGATAGGTAAGGATTTTGTTTTATGTGCTTTAGTCATAAGCTTTGTTTGCATTATGGTTATTTAAGGTTTTGTCTTATAGTTGTATTTTATGCTTTTTACAGTACCATTCATGGAGTGGGACTCCAACAAAGACATGGAGATAGACTCCTTACCTAGACTTCCCTTGGATGTTTCTAGTGTACCTGTGAAGTTGTATGACACTACCATTGATTTAGTAATGTTGTGCACAAAAGCTTCATGAAAGCTAGAGAGGTCCAACAAATCCCTATGGGAGGAAGTTGTGGCCTTAAGGGAAAAGACTCAAAGGTAGGAGGACATGATTAGGAATCTCTGAGATTGTAAAGCCTTTGTGGAAGCCTAAGTGGCTAACTCAGGGGAGTTACAAACCAAGGAGATCACATGGGCTCGCTACTAGCATGTTGTTTAGGAAAAAGTAGTGGTCCCATGAGAGATGGTGGAGCAACATATGTAGATGGACCTCATATTCCAAAATGTTGAGGACTAGAAGGATCACTATGCTTGGGTCCTAGAGTGTGACAAGACACAAAAGGCCCACAAGCATCAGTATAAGGCCAATCATGGGGCCTACCTAAAATGGCTTAAGGAAGAGTTTGTTGAAAAACACAAGGGAGAGATGTTCATTTATGGGATGAAAGTAGAAAGTGCTTATCAACTCTTTGAAAGCACTCTCAAGGTGGAGTAATCCCCTACTATTTAGATTACTACCATAGCAATTGAGACTGGTACAGCTGCTATTACATATAAGCCTCCTACTTGGACTCCTATAGATAAATTTAGATTCTTTTTGACATTGATCTTGGGGTTGTTGTGTAGTTTTTTAGGCTATGGATATTTGGGTTGTATTGGGTTGAGAGACTTTGATGACAAAAGGCTCTCTTGGAGGCATTTGTGATGGTACTCTCATAATGAAGGGAGATCTTGAGCTATGGGAAGCTAAAGAAACTCTTTCATTGTAAAGGGGTATTTGGATCATGAATGGTTCTCTTGTAGGTCTTCGATTATCATTGATGTTGAATGCTTAGCTAAGAGACCATGGATTAAGATAGCAGAGTTTAGACTTCATGAAGTCATTAATTACTCCCTTAAATATGGCTAATAAGTGGGCTTTGGCTATGGGCTATGGTTTTTCATTCAGTAGTTCATTCCACCATTGAATGAATTTCTGTACAGGTTCTAAGGACCCTTGCTTGACCTTCATGAGTTGGTCAAGCATTGTGTTAAGCTTCATGTTATATTTGAAGTGGTTGAAAAATTGGGCTACTAAGTCTTCTAGAGAGGATATAGACCCCCTAGGTAATGCATGATACCAATCAAGTAATTTTCTAGTCAAAGCCATAGGAAATATCCTCATGATGGTATGAGGCCATGGTTGTAAGAGCAAACATTTTGATTGAAAGGTAATAAAATGAGCATTAGGGTCACCTTCTCCATTATATTTGATAAATTATGGAATGGGGACACCAAGAGGAAGTGTCAAGGGTGGGACTATAGGACTTATGGGATCATCCTGATAGAAGTCCACAGTCTTAACGATTTGTGTGGTAGAGGCTTTAAGCCTCTTCAATTCCTCTGTTAGGTCTTGGATCATTTGGAAGGCTTGATCCAATCCTTGCAATAGCCCCATAGTTTGTGAGGTTTGTACGTAAGGTTGTGGTGTTTATTGTGAGGCTTATGGCCTTATTATGGGTTACATGATAGAAGGAAAAGGTTGTGCTATGGTTGTGGCTTGTGGGTCAAATAGAGAAAAAGATGTTTGTGCTAGTACTTGAGGCACAAACAGGACAAAAATGGTGTGTGACCCTTGTGTTTTTGGGGGTCTCATGATGGGCCCCATGTTAGTTAAAGGATTTGAGGTGGTAAAAGCCACTGTTGATGGTTTTGTATATCATGGTTGTGTTGCAAATGACATTGATGTGTTATAGTTTGTTGTTTGTGGCATTAATTGAATGTGATGTGTAGCTATAACCAGTGTAGGACCTCCCGTAGCAAGGTGCAGAGGACTAGAAAATGGTGGCACCATGCCCATGGAGAAAACAAAGGCATTAGGGGAAGGTTTTATGATGTTGAGGGATGTTTTTTGGAATAGTCTTCCAAGGATGCTTTTAGGCTCAAATTCTGTCCTAAATTCATCCTCCTCTTCCTATTGTTTCCCAAAGGTAGGTTGGTCATCTTCATCTTCTATGACAATTAGGCTAGGATGCTAGAATAGACATTATTAAGGGAAATTTCTTCACATGGGGAAGGGATGTACTCTTTCCCACCCCTATGTATGAGCTTAAACTCTCTTTTGGCCTTAGCTTCAATTTGTAGAATTAACATGCCTGCCTATATTTTGGCACAAATGAAGTTATAACAATCTTCATTTATGGCTGCAAAATCAGGACTCTTCCCTCTGACTCTCAAAGATCACCTACACTCAATGACTGCAAGGTCTTTGGGATTATACACCCTCATGACTTGTTGGCTATGATCTTTACCAATGAAGGTAAAGGACAATTTGGTGGATTTTTGAAAAGTCATGATTATAGTGATGATAATTGCTTAATGATAGGCAATGATAAAAATGGGGTTTGAGGTGCCATGGCTAATCCAGTAGATCATCTAGGGACTAAGGAGATGCAAGATGTGGAAAGATAAACAAATCCAAATAATGTGTAAATAATAAATTTATTTTTGAATACAAAACTAAAAAATTAAAACTTTATTAAGAAAAGAATAAAGAATAAGTTGGAGAAATGTGTACAAATGGTACCTAGATGAGCAAAAAAGGGGGTTCACTTATGTAAGAGTTCAAAGCCCATTGAAGCCAAGGTGGTCTGCCCCAAGATCTAGGTGCTAAGACACTCTTGATGTTGTTGAACCTTCCTTTGCTACTGCAACCTTGGATTTGCCAATTGGGTCATTGTTGGAAGGTGAGAAAGGTGAAATATTTGGATGCCAAGTTGCTTCACATTGGGTTTGGAATCCTAGAACTGTAGTATTAACACCAAAAATCCACCAAATCTCAAGGCATCACTTCTTCCATGCTAGGGTTCAGGAGAATGCAAGTATGGGAACTTGCAAGAGCTCTTGACTGCTTGAAAATGCCCTAAGTGTGGAATTTTTTATATGAAAATTTCTTGAAGAAAAAATGCTTGACTTGTTGAAAAATTTTGCAACCTCCAAATGATGTTTGAGGTTGGCTTTTATAGGGTCTTTGGGTCATGAATGAGGCTGCAAATTGGCTATGATTTGGCTCCAAATTGGTTTTGAATTAGCTGAAAATTTGTTGCAAATTTAGGTGAGATGGGTGCCCAAATTTGAGGGGTTACTATACATAGTAAGTACTTTCCCCATGGCCATTCCGTTTACTATAAATAGTAACCAGGGCCACCTTCCACATTAAGCTCTCCACCTTTCTTATTGAAGTGGCTAGTCAACATTGAAATGCATGAATTGATGAATTTTACTTCTTATGGCTTCCATGCTGGGGTGGGGGAAAGAGAACTTTCCAAGTTGGGGGAAAAGTTTCCAAGCTAGGGGGGAGGGGGGAACTTTCCAAGCTGGGGGGAAAGTTTTCAAGCTGGAGGAAAACTTTCTAGGTTGAGGGGGAAAAGTTTCCAAATTGTACATTTGTTCTTCACATTGAAAGGGAAAAGTCTCCAAACCCTCCACCCTTCCACGCTGCGGGTCGGTGAGATCTACCCCTTGTAGGTGTTTCCAGTGTAGAAAAATTCATAGCCCCCATAGAACCCATCAAATTGCCCTTTTGGCATTCCAAAAGGCATTTTTGACACCCCTTAAGCCCAAATATAGACACTAGATGACCTTTTTCACTTGAGTAATGAGTCTTTGACCACTTATGAGGCATTTTAGCCTGAAAAGTATAAAGTATGTGAAATTCTCTATTGTGGGTTACAATTTTCATATTTACAATGAAATTTTGCCTTGGGCTTCATGGGATGAAAGCTACATGATGAAGATTAGTTATAACATGCAAAATTTTATGGTGTTTCAAATGGGCACATAAAACTAGATTTTATTGGGACCGCAAATCAACTAGCTGATGCTTTCACAAAACCCCTTGATGAATAGTGCTTAACTTCTCTATGTAAAGATATGGGAATAGGACCCTATCTTATCTAGTAAGTTCTCTTGCTCTTGTATCTTTTTATTTTACTTTTTCTCTTAAATAAAAAAACAAAAAATATATAAAAAAATAAAAACAATAGTTTTTTTGACATTTTCTTCTTGCACATGTTTAGGGGGAGTTTTTCTCTACTCCTTTTTGCTACTATCCAAAAAGGGAAAGAATTTTTGAAAGATGATTAATGGTATTAAAATGTTCTTGAGATGTACTTTTTGATGACTTTGGAAAATTCAATATATCTACCTTCATGATTTCTAGAGAAGACTACTAATTCGTTTTTTTTTTTAAGTTTTGGACATCACCAAAAAGGGGAAGATTATTGACCTTTTGATATGTCAAAACCTTAAGAAAGATGAAGAATAAGGATGTTTGTATGGATGTTATATTTGTAGGACAAGAAAATGGACTAAAGAAGAACTCAAAAGATGAAATCTACAAAGATGTCAAAGTGGAGACCACAAGGACATGTTGAACATGAAAGAAGACTCAAGGAATGAGAGCTACAACAAGATATCAAAGTGAAGACTACAATAAGATGAAGAAGTTTCTAAGATCGAGGATGAGACAAATCAATGAAGGAAGCTTCAATAAGCAGAGTCCAAAAGCTAAGAACACATCTCCCAAAAGAAGAAGACGTCTTGGCTAAAGTACAAAAGAACTTAAGAAGATGCCTTGCTGAAATAGTAGATGTCTCCTATCTGGAAAAGACATGTACATGTAGATATCTCCTCAGAGATGTATCCTTTGGTGGAGATATGTCTACCCTAAATGAAAGTCTATGTAATGAGATGTTCCAATCTCAAAGAAAACATATTCCCTAGCCATTACATAGTCATTGCATGAATTCCAAAGTGATTTTCCATGGAAACCTAGACAAGTGGTTAGCTACCACATTCTTAGTTTCTTTTCAGTCTACCATGGTTAGATTGAAATTTTGGAGGATCACTAGCCACCATATGACACAGGGACTCACTATTGGCTTATTCATTAAGAATTGGATGGCATTATAGTTAGTGTGCAGAAACACTTTGTATCCAAGCAAATAGTGCCTGAATTTCTCCAATGTGTACACCATTTCCATAAGCTCTTTTTTAGTGGTGGTGTAGTTAAGTTATGCACCCAAAATGTTTTTTCTTGTACAATGGATGTAGTATGAACATTTTTTATCATCCATCTATGTAAGAACAACTTCCAAGGCATAGTTTGATGCATTTGTCATAATATGGAATGGCTTGAACCAATTTCGTGCCATAGAATTGGAGTTTCTTTGAGTTTCTTCTTGAATTGTTAGAATGCATGCTTACATTCCTTGGTCTAGGTGAATGGTGCATCCTTCTTTGTAAGCTTCACCAATGACTTGGCAATCTTTGAGAAGTTCTCAATGAAACACCTATAATAACCAATGTGGCCAAGGAATGACCTCACATCTTCTATGGTCTTTGATTTTCTATTTATTGCTTGGATTATCCTTATTTTTTCTAAGTCTACCTTGATCCATTTTTTTGAGATTTGGTACCCCAAAATAATGTCCTCTTAGGCCATCCGATGGCTCTTTTGCTAATTAAGCCTCAAGTTGGTTTCTACACACCATTAAAGAACTTGTTCAAAGTGGTCCAAGGCTTTCTCAAAGGTAGCCCCATAGGTAAAAAAGTCATTTATGAAGACTTCTACCTTGCTACCAATTTTTTATTGGACGATTTTAAGGAACAATCTTTGGAATGTGATGGAAGCATTGCATAGAAAAAAGGGCATCTTTTTGTATGTGAAAGTTCCCTAAGAACTTGTGAATGTTCTTTTGGCCTAATACTCTAGTGCAATCTAGATCTAGTTATAGCCACTATAACCATCTAGAAAGTTGTAGTAATAATGCCCTACAATAGTGTCTAGTACTTGGTCCACAAATGGAAATGGTAAATGATCTTTGTAAGTGACCATATTCAATAGCTTGAATTTTATATAGACTCTCCACTTTTCTTCTTTCTTTTGCACAATAACAAGTGGGCTAACCCAATCACTATTCGTAATGAGGTAAATGAACCCAGCCTTAAGGAGTTGTCAATTTCCTCCTTGATAATTTGCTTGAGCTTTGTGTTCAAGAATATTTATGGCTACCTCTTTGATTTGATGTAGGAATCTATATATATTATGTGCTAGAATATCCTTGGATCAATTTCTATTAGCTCATGATATGACTAGGCAAAGGTTGTTGGCCATTTGTTGACAACTTCCAACAATTTTTTTTCCTGTTAAGGAGCAAGTGTGAAATTAATGATTACCAGCTTACCATTATTTAGAAATTCATACTCCATTCCTACTAGTAGGGCTTTTAACTCAAGGAGCTCATGCTTGAGAGTTTTAGGGATCTCCAACTCTTCCCAATTGATTTCACTTTGTTTATTAGAGAGTTGGTGATTGATCTACTTCAATTGATCCATGCTCTTCACATAAGAGCTTGTGAGGATCTCAGCTAGTTCCATGGACATTGTTCATCTAGCTTCATTTTCAATTGTTAGTCATTGAGTGTCCTCCTGTTTAGTGGCTACTACATATAGGCACCTTTGAATTTCTATGAAATCTGCACACTAACTATATGCTGGAAGTGATGTGCTTTTTATGATCCATAGTTTTTGAGTGGCATCCTATATCACTATACACTATGCATGAAACTCTCTTCCTCTTAAGTTTTTCAAATTCATTTTTCTTGGAAATTTCCAAGGAGAGATCTTTGATCCCTAACCTTGCATTTATAGTGCTTAGCCATGCTCTTCCCATGATGATAGGAAAGTTCCCTTTGTTGTTCTCCATATGGATTACTAAGAAATTGGTAAGATATAACCACTAACAAACAATGGTGATGATGTCTTCCACCAATCCCAAAGGAACAATGAGGGATTGGTCTTGCAGCTCTAGTTTGATGTTTCTCTTTTTCATGGAAGGCAAGTTCTAGGCTTTGTACATTTCTTGCAAAATCAAGTTAACTCCAGAACCTGAGTCCAAAAGAGCCTTACATAGTTCATTTTTAGTAATCTATAAATAGATAAGAGGACTTCCAAGATTAGATATCTTCTTGGGAAGATGGCCAGCCTTGATTCAATCTATGATAGCATAGGTCAACATGATGGTGTGCAACTAGAGAGTGTTTTGGTTTATAGGTTGCTCAACAGATATTTCATAAAAGGTAGAAATAGGGTTAATAGACATAGGTGTTTTTGAGGGCTTTTTGGGGTTGTTGGTTTTGAAAAATGGTCTCTTGTGAGGCTTAGATCTAGAACAACTTGACTAAGAAGCCTATTGTAAGTTTATGGCCCTCATAGCATTTCTCTACTATGACTAGGTAAGAATCTTAGCATGCAAGGATGGGGTAGGTGATAAAGGAGTTGACGGTGGAGAAGTAGGAGTGGAAGAGTGTGGAGGAGGATAGTAGGAAAATGGATACTTTCCCCTTGGTGAAGATGCTCTGTAGTATTCCAGAGGATAATAGTGATGTGGGAAGGAAGCATGACTTGAAGAGTCACATGGAGAGATAGGCTACTGAATGTAGTACCTATGGAGTCATTGTGGGTGTTGCCACTATTGGTATTATTCTTGAGGTTGAGGTTGTGCTCCACTCAAATAGTAAGCTTGTTGGTGGAATTGCTATCAATAGTTGCCTTATGGATAAGGCAAACTCCTAGGTGCCTACCATTTTACTAGTTTAGGATTTAAAGCGTATAGCCTAGATTCCTATAAGTGTAATACAATAAGGAAAAATCCTCTGGGATGTTCATATTGGCATATGTCATAACCATAGCCATCAAATTCAGAATCTACAACCTCTTCTACTACTACAACTTTTTCCTTAACTTTATGATGTTCATGTTTAGCCTCCTCCTTGTTCCTTTGCTTATGACCATTACATCCTTGATCTATACTCTCCTCTACAATATTTAGAGTAGTTTGGAATTTTTTGTTCAAGGAGTTCCACATTTTGTCAACCTTAGCCAATATTTTAGTAATAGATTTTTGGATTAGCAAGGTTTTCCTTTGTACCACTTCATTAAGTGGGGCCTCCACCTCATGTTCACAAAAATAGACCTCCCTCTTACAGATGGAAGGGTCCCTATTATATTCTTTTGCAGTTTCCCATTTTTTATCTCTCCTTTCTCTTTGGCGACTTCCTAAATAAGCCTTTGAAACTAATGAGCCCTTAGCTTAGAAAGTCTTCCTTGAGCATAGATCCCAAGGGTTTTCCTTGTTTTAGTTTTGAGCCCATCTATGATATGGTGTAGCTGATCCCATTGGGAGTATGCATAGCCTGGGATATGGTCCAACAAAGAGTAGTACCTACCCATAGCCACATCCAAGGATTCATGAGTGCCTTGTTTCCACCCTTGGATTTGCCTCCTCAAATTGGAAACTTTGGAGCACATATAGTACTTATCATTGAATAGCTCTAGGATCATACACCATCACTGAATAGATTCTAATTCCAAGGACCAATACCAACTTTGTGCTTCTTTGATGAGTGTTTTTGGAAACAATTTCAACTTTTGCTATTCGTTTTCCACATTTTGCAAGGCACAAGCATCATGAAAGACTTGTAGGTGATGTTGTGAATCTAAATTGTATCCCCCTCAAACTTTGAAATATTATTCATATTCAACCATTTAATTTGACTATCCTTCATGTGCTTAGTTGGTATCCTAATAGCTTCTGAAATGTTTGACATATTTTTGGTAGCTAATAGGGAATCATCATAGTCATAGCAGTCTCTACAACCTCTATCAAGGCCATGATGCCTATGATGAGTCTTATTGTTCCTTCACTCTTTGTGATGTTCATCCCCACTTTGCTCATGCCCATGGTCTTTATTGTCTCAGTGGGACTTGCAATCATCTGTATCCTATCGTTCATCTTTATCATGATTTCTATTACCTATGCTTCTTCTATTGGAGTTAGAGAAGGAAGATGATGAGGATGATGAAGGTGGAGAGGAAGAAGAGCCAGTGCTAGAGTGAGGCCTACTACCCCCTCTTCTTTGGTCCCTACCCTAATCACTAAGTATGTCTCTCTCTTGGTGCTTGTCATTGTTCTTGCCTTAGCTACCACCTTTCGAGGCCCCCTAATCTTGTGACTCATTCTTCCCATAACCAAGGTTTTCCATAGTTTACTACAACCATTGGTTAAGGATCTTCTCATCAAAGAGAGAAGGAGAATCTATATTTTTGGAGGCACCTAAAAATAAGTTCTCACCTTCTTTTTGTGTTTGTAGGAACAAGTGGCTAGAAAACATTACCTTTTGAGGCCTCATATCTAGCTCCCATTTGCCAATATTTTTTTCATTGTGCTTCTATGGGATAATAATCTTAATAAGCATGGTCATGAACCTTGTACTCTACATTAAGTTTTGCAATTCCCAACTTAATGAGATTGTTTAATAGCATTGTTGGAATAGATCGATTATGAGGCAACATGATGTTATCATCCATGTCCCTCCATCGTAGCTACTCATCCTGGTGCAGGATGAAAATCAAATCTAGAATTTAGGCATTTGAATGAGTATAGATCACTTTGAATTGTTGGGGTATGAGTGTCTTTCAGCCTTCTTACCTTTGATCAAATTCACTTAGGAATGGCAGTGGAGAGTATTCCCTATGAGAATGAGCCATATTAGTGATTGTAAAAAAATAATGTATGTTTATTATTATTCTTTATCTTAATGGTTTTAATGTTAACTTCCTTTACAACATCATTAAATGGTTTTACTATCTTTCTATGTGGTGCACTTACCTAACTAAAGTCCTTGGAAACAACACTAATGATGAGCGGTGAGTAGTTCCTACACCCAACCATACTAATCACAAGATTTGCACTAGTGATCTGATTGAATTCGGGACACCCGATTCACGGGGAGCTTCTGGGTAGCGTTGTTTACCTTGATGGGCTCGGAGTTGAAGTTCTCCACTGCCAATCATCTTCAAATGGATGGGCAGACAGAGCGAGTGAACGCTCTTATTGAAGAGTACTTGCGTCACTTTGTGACAGCAAGCCAACGAAATTGGGTGTCGTTGCTGGACACGGCCCAGTTTTGCTACAACCTCCACCAAACTTCTTCGACTGGCATGAGTCCTGCGGAACTGGTTTTCGGGCATCCGCCCTTGATGCCCTTGGAGGTCGTAAAAACCAAGTCTCAAGGGAAGTGTCCTGCAGCGTATCGGTTCGCTAGAGACAAGCAGGAACTCCTAGAACAAGTGAGAGAAAGCTTGGCCAAAGCGCAGCGGCGCATGAAAAAGTATGTGGATGCGCATCGGAGGGCGTTGGAGTTTAAGGAGGGAGATCAAGTGCTCTTGAAACTGACTCCTCAAATTTGGAAGCGCGTTACCGACAAGCGATTCCACAAAGGTCTGTTACAGAAGTATGATGGCCCATTTGAGGTCATTAAACGAGTTGGACCTGTGGCGTATCAGTTAAGGCTTCTGGAACGGATGAAGCTTCATCCTACGTTCCACGTGAGTTTCTTGAAACCGTACCATGCGGATGCATTGAGGCATCCAGTGTGGAGAGCGCCTCCGGGTGTTCGCAAGGAATTCACAAAGGTTGCGGTTAAAATTCTTGACCACCGAACCGAGGAAGCCAGTCGCAAGAATAAGTGCACTGACTACCTAGTTCAGTGACAAGGTGAAAGTAGGTAGGACGCGACATGGGAGCGCGACATCACCCTGTGGCAGTTCGAAGATCTAGTGCATACTTACCTGAGTTCGACGAGGACGTCGAACACCCTTGGTGGGGGTGGGTTTATCACACCATCTTGAAATCTACCCCGAACTCGCGTGCAGGCCGACGCGAGGGATGTGCCAAACTGACCCGCACTCGGAGGTGTGGCGTCGCTTTTTTTGGCCGTAGAAGAACAAATATGAGTAGGAATACTCGAGTGCGTCGGAGCGCACAAATGGAAGATGAAGCTTCCACGAGTATCCAGTCTGCTGGGCAACTGATACTCAACTCTGGGTTGGCATCCAGAGACACTGACAGTCGCTTTCGGTAAGTGGTGACTTGGAACGCATGCAGGAGACATGCGATTTCGGAGCGGGATGCACCCAGGTGTGTCGCATGCAACACTCGAGTTCAGGAACATGCACTCTCAGTGGAGGTGCAGTGCCTGTTTTGTAACTATGACATGGCCAATTGGAATTGGCAAGGCCGGGGGTGTCCGTGCCTATAAAACCCGAAGCGTTCTCACATTCGAGACAGAGCTTCTGGGATTGTTGTATATCCTTTCGCGAGTAGTAAAGGTTGGAGCTTTTGCTCGTATCTGAGTGCCTCTGTTTTCGTGTATCTTTGGGTGAGTTGCGAGTTGTCTCTGTTGCGTTTCATTTCGTTTCAATTGGGTTCTCATTGCGATTCGAGCGTTTCGAGGGGCTGGCTAAGAGCGGTTCTTAGTGCCATCACTCGGTAGGAATTGTGAAAAATTCTGCTGCGATTTCTGCCCCGTGACATATTGCATAACAAAGATGGTGCCTCTTCATAACAAGTGTCATTGTTATTATAAAAAGACCCAAAAGGGCGATTATAATTGAGACCAAAAAGGGTTAATTGTAATGATATACATGTCTCTTGAGGTAATCTTTGGGGGTTTGAACAAAGGCATTTAAGCCCAGGTTTAGAGGTCATGCTAGCAGGGAGTGCTGGATCTAGTATAAGCAAGTCACAAGAGCTAGTGAAGTAGGACAAGAAGAGGATTGCCCATTCCTTCTAACTAGTAATAGGCCTAACTATGGTGGCAATGCTAGATTACCTCTAAGGAATAGATGTCAAAGAAAGAAAACCCCAAGGAACACTCTCAAAGCATGATTTAAATAAACTATTCAAAATTAGTAAAGCATTCTTTTCTTTCTTTTTCTGTACTTTCTCTATTATTTCCTTATGCATAATGTGTAATATAATGTATATTTGATGTTTGCCATAACATTTGGGAATGGGATGTCACAATTGATATCAGAGCAAAGCATGATCCAAGGGTCATTTAAAATCATAGATCGACTACAACGTGAACCTGATGATGAATCATGAAGCCATGAACTAGGAAGAATCATGGACCATTATTTGCACCACATGTTCGATTTGATCTATGTAAGCTAGAAGATACCTTTCCATTGATTTTATGAACAATAGATTAGGCATCTAAAAAGGATACATTCCATCAACAAATTTTTTTCCTGGATATCATTAATCAAAGATTAGATTATGCCTCATCAATATTCATCAATTGAGGGAGATGTTGGTAAGACAAGGATACATTGGTCCATGTAACTCTTACCCATTTAATACTATAAATATTAATTGATTAAGGTCATTGTTAAGTTTCTCCTAAATAGTTAGTAACCATGACCTGAGTTGATCTTGTTTTGTTGAGAACTCATTATTCTAAGCAACTTAGAGTCATTTATAAGTTATCATGTCTTCCATACATCAACTTGGTAATGTTGTTTGGATAAAATAAGCTATTTTGGATCTTTTAAAATTTTAAAAAATTCAACTTTACTTTTTAAACCTTAAGACTATGTCCAATGCATAGTGCTCGTTGAGACAATTCCAATGGTATAGATCTCATCTCGATTGAACTTATGGTTTTGAAGATATTGTGGTTTTAAGTTTTTCATTATGCATGCATTAAAATAATATTAAATGATTATTTTAAAAAACTTATTAATTAATTAAAAATAATTTTTAATTTTTTTTAGAAAAGAAGAGGTAGAAGATCAAGGGTTCTAACCTAGGCCCCCCTACCCAATTTTAGTTTTGTAAATAATAATAATAAAATTGACACTAGTTGCTAAGGCTACAACTAGTCCTTGCTACCAACTGTAGTAAGGCCTACAATACTATCATGCAATAGAGCCTAGTAGGCTAGGCCATGCAGTGTTGTGATCAATAAATAGTCGACGATAGAAAACCCTATACCACCCTATGCAACCTTCTGCCACAACCACCACTGCATTGCCCTCCTAGTGCCTACTTCCCACTGCATCAAAAACCCTTACTTCACTACTACATGCCGCCTCTACCACCTCTACACATTGCCTCTATCACTACCCTACATTGTTGCTACTATTTGCCCATGCTACCCTCCACCAATGGATGCCGACAGTGTCATTCATAACAACTTGTTCCAGAGCTCCATGAGCATCAACGACATCATTAATATTAGCCTATTTGAGTGCTCCATAGGCATTGATGGCACCATCCATAATGGCCCATTTCAATGCCTAGTGGGCATCAATGGTATCTCCAACAATGATCCCTTTTGACATCCTCTAGCCTGTAGAAAACCCTTGTTGAAAATGTGTGCACAAGCTTTCTTAATGCAACACTACCCTGGCATGAGCCACATGAACCCCATACATTGGTTGTGTGAACCCTTGTGCTAGCTATGTAGGTTGTGCTTGGGGTCATGTTGACCCTAGCATAAGGCAAGTAGGCCCTAGCCTGGGTCATGCTACCCCTTTCTTGGGGCCATGTAGGCCCACACATAGGTCATGCTAGCTCCTACAAAAGCCGCATGGCTAGATACAAATGCTACCATCTTTGAAACAAAAGTCACTATTGCACCACACCAATATGCTCCAATGTGCCTTCACTAGCTGCCACCACCTTCTGCCTCCCTGTGCAACCACCCATTGTTGTCATGCAAGAATTCCATCAACATCAAGCATAGGCTAGCATCATTGTAGTGATTTCCATCACCCTCCCCCCTATCTTTGCCCAACGACGGGAAAAATTATTTGTCAATAGACAAAAAATTCAAATTTTTTCATTCATTAATAGGAAAATTTGAAAGTTCCATCAATTGATGGGAAATTCAAATTTCTATCCATTGGAACATTAGTTTACAATTACAAACTTAGAAAATAAATTTTAAAAATAGAATTTGGCACATTAATAATATGTGAGATAAGAATTCCCTAATTAAGCATGCTTGTTTTGGAGTAGTGTTGAGATGAGTAACCTCTTAAGAAATCTTGTTTTTTGTACCAAAAGATTTTGGACTCTAGAAACCATAACTTTTGATTTTAGAAGCCTTTTTTTGATGAATTAAGAGTTGTTTCCTACAGATTTCAACCTTTCAAACATAATGGTGAAGTCAAATCTACTCCATGAAACCCTGAAAATTATTTTTTGTCACTTACTTGATCTAGTGCCTCAACACCCTTAAAATTTTAATTTTAGTATAATTTACGCATATGATGTCCATTTTTAACCTATGAATAGTCATTTCCAATATTTTTCATGTTTATGAACTAAATGGTAAGGTCATATTTATCATTTGGGTACTCAATAAATTTGATGATATTTTGAAACTATGCCTTAAAAGTTGACAACATAAGGATAACTTATCATGCCTTTTTGTGACTAATGAATTTAATCTTTTTGGGACATTAAGATTCAATGCTTAACCTTTGTAAATAGCCTTAAGATAATTATGACATGTCATTAGTTACACTGCCAAAGTTAGTGTCCTTCAGGGGGGTAGAAATATTGTTTAGAATTAGATAATGTAGTAAATTAATTAATTAGTTAATGTATCAACTTATTTAATTTATTAGTTTAGTTGATGTATTAGTTGGAGAATGAGTTCATGAAATAGAACAATCTTCAATGTTCAAGAACATGTATATAAATTTTTCTTGCAATCAAAATATATGGTAGAATAACATGGAAAATCATAATCTCATTTCAACAAGATATATGATACCCATGAAGAGAAATGATCCAAAAGAGAATCCAATAATGAGAATGAAAGTTACAAGATAAAAAATGCTTACAAGACCTCTAGAGAATGAGAAACAACATTTGATATGTCCACCATGGGTCTTGGATTGGCATGAATATTAATGCCCATGGATCTTAGCAGCATTACAAAAATTGGATGCTAATGTTTGATGTCTACAAGAAGTCTTGTCATGGGAATTTCTATACCAATTCCAACCAAAATTTGGAAATATAGAATACCAAGGTATTTTATAAGAAAAAATATTCTTGTGGAAGTTCTTCTTTTGAACCATATAGATTAGCCTATTGTAGAAATCACAATATAGATGGTTGCATGATCTTTTATAAAGAAGCCAAGTTTGAATTGGTAGATTTTAATGGAGTTTAGACTATATGATTTTCAAAATTCTAGAACTTCAGGTGATGGGAAATAAAGAACAGTCAAGATTTTGAAAAAATCACATAGCTTTGGTAATAATCCTAAAAGTTCATCTATCAAGAAGATGTGTATGCATGGTTAACACACATTTAATTGCCAAACCAACATCTTTAGATGTTAGAGTATGTCAAGGATCATATTGATTAAGAAAATAGAAGAATGTTTGAAGAATAAAGTATTCCTAAGTTATACTAATCTAGTTCCATTTATTCTTTATGGAGACATCAATGTGAAAATTCGAATTGGTCTCTATCAATTCTTAAAATATGGATGTGTAAAAGGATCCTTGGAAGATGAACTTGATTTGAAGAAGATGTTTTCCTCAATTCAATAGCAATTCCATTCACCAATGCATATTCTACTTATTTTGAATTTTTACTAGATAAATTAGATTCCAGAATTCAGGAACATATGATGTTGATGGATAGTGCTCATCAAGAACCACAGTTTACCAATTACTTTGTTGTGATTAATGAGGATGGATTAACAACATTCTTCATTGAGACCTTGGATTATATTTGGTATGATATTTGATTATTCCAAATTACCAAATTACTAGAGTTAATTTCTAAAAAAAGAAGTGGAGAAGAATCAAGATCAAGCCTTACCATCCCAAACAAGATCATTTGATCATATACCACTTATGGCAGAATTACAGTTACTTTCATTAGGTCATAAGATTGATCAAGATCAGGAAGTATCTCACCTTTACTTTTGATAAATCTTTTTTTTTTAATTTATATTTTAATTAGATAAGTAAAATATCTAAGGTAATGGATAACCATATCCAAGTTGCACTTTGTGTGATCTTGGTTAAGACTGGTGATTGGTGGCTGGTAAATCTTTAATTAATCTCTTATCATTATCTTAGAAAATGAGGTAAATAATAATAAAATAATATTTAATATTCATATAAATTCTTCTCATATATATTTTTTTATAGAATAAGCAAGCAACAACTTCAAGCTCAAAGAAGAAATCAAATTATTAGAGCACAAGAGCATAATAGAAGTACTAGAGCTAGAAAAAGGTAGTGAACATGGACTCATTCGAGGAGGAATGAAAACTAAGGAGTGTATTGTCACATCCCCATTCCCAAATGATGCTATTGCATAATGAAGATGGTGCCTCTTCATAAAAAGTGTTATTATTATTATAACAAGACCCGAAAGGATAGTTGTAATTGAGATCCAAAAGGGCACATTATAATAATGGACATGTCCCTTGAGATAATCTTTGGGGGTTTGACCAAAGGCATTTATACCCAAGCTTAGAGGTCATGCCAGCAAGGAGTGGTGAATCCAATATAGGCAAGTCACAAAAGCCAAGTGAAGCGGGTCAAGAAGAGGACTAGCCATCCCCTTTGGCTAGTAATAGGCTTAACCATGGTGGAAGTGCTAGATTGCCTCTAAGGAATAGATGTCGAAGGAAGAAAACCCTAAGGAACACTCATAGATCATGATTCAAATACACTATTCCAAATCAATAAATCATTCTTTTCTTTCTCTTTCTATACTTTCTTTATTATTTCCTTATGCATAATGTCTAATATAACATATATTTGATATTTGCCATGACATCCGAGGATGGGATGTCACATCATGAAGATCTATAGACATCACTAGCTAGCTATACTATTAGTTGTAAAATTTTACATTAGTTAATGGGAAATTTGAAAAATCACAGCAGACTAGGGGTAAAATTAAATTTAAAACATGAAGAAAAATATACCAAAAAAGAAATTTGGGGCATTGATAGCAAGTGAGATAAGAATTATATAATTAAGTGTGCTTGATTCTAAGTAGTACTGGGATGGATGACCTCTCAAGAAGTCTTGTTTCCCATGCTTAAGATTTTCAACTCCAAAGATCATAATTTTTGATTCTAGAAGCTTTTTTTTTTTTGGCAAACAAAGAATTGTTTCCTATATATTTCAACCTCCTAGGATCCACTAAAAATTCTAAAAGCTTTCTAATAGGAGAAATTGTGTACATAGTTAAAGTTGATCTTGAAATATTACTAACATAAAGAATGATGTTGAATGTTAAAAGATGGAATGACATCGAACATAAAGAATGACATTAAAGTTAATGCTAGAACTATAAGCATAAATTGATGTGAGAGATGACACTACATGTTGAAATAAGAATTGGAAGCAAATAACCATAAGTGACATCATAGGTAATGCATGGCATCAAATTATGGCTTGATGAGGTTGACGACTAGGAATGACATTGCCAATGACATGGAACATCAAAATTGGAGCCTTTTGAGAAGACTTAAGCTATTGAAAATGTTAATTTATTCACAACTCTGACTTATATATAATAAAATATAAAGTAAGTAGAACATTGGATCCTCTTGATGGATACTACTGAAAAATATAAAGGGGAATCCATCAAGAAAAGGTAGAAGCTACTATTGATGTTTAGATGTTGTAGATGTAATGAGCTAAACAATTGTAAGAGGGTTTAAATGAAGCAAGATGATAGTGGAAAAAGTTTGGAATATCATCCATGCAACTATGATGAAGTGTTATGCCATAAAAGTGATATGTCGCTAGATTCCAAGAGATACATAGAAAATGTAAATAAAGTACTCCCTAATCTATTCAATTCCCTCCATCACACCCTTACTGATGTAAAGTAAAGATACTTATTTAACCTCATTAATGTAGAGCATGAAAGAAGAAATGGATAGATAAAGACAGGGATATAGATGGAAGTAAAAATAGAAAACAATAAAAGTAGAAAGAAAACATGTTAGAGAAAAACTATTATTCTAATGTACAAAGAAAACATGGTTAGAGAAATGAGTAAATAAAATAGTACAAAGAAAACATGGTTAGAGAAAAACTATTATTCTAATGTATTATGTATCCCATTTTAGTATAAAAAAGTTGATCTAGAATAAACTATTGGTAGGAGAACACATGTTTGGTCTCAAATAGCCAACATATTTGATGTTTTGATAAGATAGTTAGCTATATGTAGTGGTATTTCAAAATGGCTTTGTTGATAGGATCTAAAAATTGATATTTTCCCAAATTGAATAGAATGTAAGAATCATTTTGTAAGGATTGAACCACTAAAAAGGAATCCTACCAATTAGGAGAGAATTTCATGTCTTTGGAATTTGGAAAATGAGGTAGGATAAGATTACCTTCATGAATCTCTCAAATCCTAACATGTCTAAAATGATGAATATGAATGTCCTTTTGATACTCATGCAAGTGCTTTAAAGCCTCTTGGCATTGTTCTTCAAGGAGATCCAACTCAATGCATTCATGTTATTGTTTTCCTAGTTTGAAAACTAATTATGCAAAGTAAGTTAGAGAGATGGAATACAAAGCTCAACTAGTAATATTTCCTTAAAAATAGAAGTTAAGAGATATGGAGTATGACTAGTGGATGTACAAAATATGGTATAGTAGATGCAAAGAACATGGGCTAATTGAATGTGCCATTTATGCTAGGATTTGTAAATAATGATACAAAGAAAGTGAATGATAGGTTTGTTAGTGGATTTAACTTGACTATTTGATTGAGGGTAGTCAGATGATAAAATTATTGGGTGATATAATACATGGAATAAAAATCAGCCACCTCTTTATTCTTGAATTATGGATAATTTTTAGTCACAATCTGGAGAGGTATACCAAAACAAGTGATGATATGATCAAGGATGAAACAAGAGACTAAGTAAGAATTAGTGGAGTGTAATGGAACAAACTTTACTTAGTGAAGTATTCTAGAGTGGTAAACTAAATGTATGTCTAGTAGATGAAGAAGAATTAATAATACCAATGATGTCTAGGCCTCATTTTTAAAAAAGTCTTGTGATCTGAGACATGTGAAGTTCTTGAGAAGGAACATATAAGTGGTGCATGCTTTTGGTAAGTATCACATGTCTTAACTAGGTTATGAGAATATTTAGATAAGGTTGACTACCAATAGACTTGGAAAATAACACATCAAGTTAGAGAACATGATCTTGAATATCCATTGTAAACTCTTGAATGAACTTGATCCTGGGTGATAATGAAGACAATGAAGAACACCTGTAGAGGACATATGACACAATACATTGGGATTCACTACATGAAAATAGTAGCTAAATTTACATAAAAGATCTTTATGTACATATGTTAAATGATTATAAGTTTCACCTATGGTGAGATAGTGAAGGAGGTTATCAAACTAATGATTCTCATTCTCTATATTAATAACATTAACAAAGATACCGGGAGATTGTGTGATAGGTATTAAACAAGTAGATTACATAAGTTGATCATGCATGGTAGATGGATCATCATGAATCATAAATGTCATGAAAGCATCATATAGCATGTTATCATAATGTGAAATGTGAATTTAAATATAGGTTAAGAATGAATAAACAATTTCATTAGCCATTTCTAGATAAGGAATAAGTGAGGTGTTTTGTAGTCATATTCACTATTAACTTGGTTTATAATGAGTAGAGAGTCATCATAAACAGTAATGATTTTAACTTATCTTTGTAAAGCTAGTATAAGACCATGAACTAAGGATTCATATTCAGCTATGTTGTTAATACAAGGAAGATCAAGTTTGTAGGCTTGATAGAGAACCTACTTAGTAGGGAGAATAAGAATAGAGGGTACATTAGACCTAAAGGAAAGTATGCGCTCTATTGAAGTGAAAAGTAGCATCAGGGTAATTTCCATTATTATACAAGCCATGAATGGTATCATTGAATTTGGAAGAAAAAATAAAATTAGCTATGGATTGACCTTTGATAGAAAGTTGAGATAGGTAATAAAGGATAAACTCAATGAGGAAAGTTTTCCATTGAACTAATTGATGACTATTAAAAGGATTATTAGAAACTATTTTAAGTATTTTATCTTTATAGATAATAGATACTTTAGCATTGAAAATGTATGTTTCTATCTCTCAAAACAAAAAAAAATACTTAAGTAGGACTTCTTCGCATTTGTCTATTTGATTACATAGTCTAAAAAAGCATAAAAGATATAGTAGATTAGAAGATCAACTTCATCATCTAGTCTTTGATAGAGCATGATAGCTATGACATGGTTAGACTTAGAGAGATAGGGATAAAAATGATTATTAAAGTATGGAGAATGCAAGATAGGGAGGAAAGCTAAAATTTCTTTAATAGAATCAAAGGTCTTTTGATAATTCTCATCCCAAATAAAGATAATAAACTTGTGGAGTAGGTAAGACAAAGGATGCATATGATTAGTGAGGTTAGTAATGAATTGATAAATGGACTAGAGAAAACCTTACAAAACACACATATCTCAGATGTTCTAAAGGGTTGGAAGGTTTATAATAGCTTCAACCTTGTTAGGGTTAATGGCTATGCCATCCTAAGATACAAGGTAGCCTAACATTTTATTCATAAGAACACCTAAGATGCATTTGTCAAGATTGAGATGTAAGTTATACTTGTCAAGGTTGGCTAAGACTTGGCCAAATTAGACTTGATGATCAAATCATCAACATAATCATTAACTATTTTGAACATCATATTACTGAAAAAAAAGTCATAGTGCTTTTTCAGATATCTCTAGGATTATAGAGTCCAAATAGCATTTTAGTGTAGCAAAATGTTCTCTGAGTCATAAAAGTAGTATATTACTGGTGCTCTTGATTTATTTGGATTTGATTATAATAAAAAAACCTATTTTTAAAGGATAAAAGAGGGTCTCTAGTAATGAAGTCTATGAGCTTATCAATATTTAATAAAAAAAAAAGTCATCTTTAAGAGTAATTTTGTTGAGATTGCAAAACTCTATGAATATATGAGTGCCACCATTCTTCTTAGGAACTATAACCATGTTGGAAATCCAATTTGAATAGTCAATAGGACAAATAAAGCCAACTTTGTAAAACTTAGTTATCTCTTCTTTTATGGCTAAATCCATGGCTAGACAAATTTTCCTAACCTTCTTCTTAAGAGATTTAGAATCTTATTCTAAAACAATGTTGTGCTATATCAATCTAAGATCAAGACTAGACATGTCACTGTATCCCCAAGTGAAAGAAATAGATTGTTTTTTTAGAGAAGCTAGAATAGATTTTTGATGATTCAAAGGGAGAAGAACACTTAGTTGAAGGTCTTTTCTTCACCTCTATTGTTAAATATAAGCAAATCAACTAAGCAATTTTTTGTTAAAGATAGTTCTTAATTAAGGAAACAAAGATCAACTTAAGGAAGTAAGTCATCCTTAGTGATGTGTAAAGAAGCTATGATAGAAGCAATATTCATTGAATATGACTCAAAGTTAATAAAAGACATGTTCATGACTGGACATACTTGGCTTATAAGATATTCAGGTTAAAAAAGAGATGACAAACAAATAGGCATGTTGACTTACATAAAGATAACTAATAGTTAAAATACTAAGAAAGATTTGTAACATTAAAATAAGATGATGTTAAGTTTCTACATGTCAAAATATTAAAGAGGTCAAAATTTTTAATTTTTTGAAAGTTGGGGAACATCATTCCATTGAGCTATAAAATGAAAATAATAAAAGGTTATAGCATTGAAGCTTCATTTGTAACATAATGATTTGGAAAACAATGTAAGAGTAGAGAATAATAGAAAATGATAACAATGATTTTGGTAAGATGGAAATTGGTAGTAATAGTAGTAGGCAAGGGACTAGGCGTGGAACTAGCAGCAGCAAGGGACTACCAAAACCCTACATGTTTTCACCTAAAGCATAGATGTAAGTAATAAGAATCCTAGTTAATGATTTCTAAACTAGAGTTTAGCATTATTTAAATGCTACTATTGTAATAACTCACTTTTTGGATTCTTACTATCTTAAAGCTAAAAAAATATCATTTTGAGATTGAATTAAATGATTCTATCTAGGAAATGTTATTTATCTAATATAGATTTATAGATTTAAGTTCAATTTTTTAAGGGGATTAAGAACCCCAACTAGTACCTCAATTTCAAGGGTTTTATAGAATATTGTAAGAAAATGAAATGCATGTAGTTGCATGTGCTTGTTTTATGTTTTAAGTTAAGAGGTGAATCATCTATCGAGGTTTTCATGAAATTTTTAGACCTATAATTTTGAAATCACAAAAATTTGTTTAACGCTATTTCTATGAACAATGAACTACAAGCCACCAAGGCAAAAACTTTAACATTAGATGGTCATTAAAAAATTTTCCTATGAAAATTTTGCCTAGAATAATATAGCTTAGGACTAAACATGTTCTTGTAGTAAATTTTGTACAATTTTATTAGTATTTTGAATACATTTTAAATTTCATTTGAAATAAAACCTAATAAGAATACAACATGGGAAGAACATGACATGAGAGAATTTAACATAAGTCTCTTTTAGAATGTATTAATTTCTATTAATGTGGATTTCATTTAAGGACTGATATGTCATGTTAATGACTTGGATATGTAACCCATTGAATTTTAATACACAAGCTTTAAAATTTGATGCCAATTCAGACTACACAATGCTCTAAGATCATAAGACCAATGTTACATATCAAGAAAGTTTTAAAGTGAGTATTGATATGAGACATCAACAAAAAAATGTCATACTAAGTTTTGTTGGTGATGAGATTATTTTCAAAGATTAACATGAGAAACAAATGAGGTTTTTGACATATAAATTATGGAAAATAAGTTTTAGCATCTAACACCAAAGTATTATGACATTTATACCTAGGAACCAACTTCCATAGTGATGTCAAACATAAATTTTATTCATTATCTAGTGTTAGCTGAGAAAATTATGCACAAAACTATATCTTTAATGTGTTTAATAATAGATTTTACATTGTCTATGTAGGGAAGATGTAGCACCAAGACTTATTGTAATTCAACCTATGTTTTTCCTACTAGTAAATAAAAGGACTATTCTAGAAAATAAGAAAAGGTAGGAGCCTATCAAATGTAAGGCACCATTCAATGATGCCACATAAGCTTTGGGTGAGAAAAGAATTAAGTGAGTTTTTGAGCTTTTGGTTTTTGAGCTTTTGGTTCACCCACTTTCATGTGGTGATTTGAATTATCTTAGGATAGGATACCATCCTAACAGCATTGGAAAGTATCTTTCCATGGTTCCTAGCCAAACTAATAGAGATAATTTAAGAGAAATAGTTGGAGATAAAGAAACTATATAAGGATGTCCTAGTTTATAAGAGACATTTGAAAAAGTTATGGGAGAAGAAGGAATATTAGTAGTTTAGTGTCAAAAACACATTTCTCTTGAAAACACAAACTTTCAAGACAATGTCTAATCCACTAGGCTCATAGATTTTTACCAAAAGGTGAGTTAGCTTTAAATGGTTATGTAAATGTATTTGGATAAATATTAATTATGAATAATAAAAGTATGGATATGCAAGTTCTTAGATCTTGATATACAATAATCAAACCATTTTGAATTTTTGCAAACATTGACGTGGGACTTATCTCAATACTAAAATTGGTGGCTATAGGTCATGTCTCATTGTAAAGTTTAATATAGGAGATTATAGATTCACTAATTTTGGAGTGAATATGAGAATAGAGAATGGATACGTCCACTATGGGGTGAAATCCATAGAGAAAATTCAGAATGGCCTATGAAATCCAGAATTATTCTTAGGCAAAATGCTTAAGGTCAAATTTTTGTTAGAAAAGAGAGGTGATTTTTTCTATTATTTTACTAACCATTTCATGATGATTATTATATTTCAAATAAGCCTAGATGATGTCAAGTTTATCAATGTGACATAAGTGCCTAGAAGTACCTTTTTAAGGGGGAGGGGGTGAAATACTTTAGTAGAAAAGACTATTCTTTTTGGTTTGTGTGGATTAAAAACATGTCGTTCTCATCTAGGATCTTATGATGCTAAGGTACTAGTTGGGCTTCCCAAATAGAGACATAAGTATTAGGTAAATTTTTCTATTATTGTACTAATTATTTCATGATGATTTTCATAGTCCAAACAAGCCTAGATGATGTCAAGTTTATCAATGTAACATAAGTACCCAAATTTACCTTTTTAAGGTTGAGGGGATGAAATTCTTCAATAGGATAGACTACTTTTTTTGTTTGTGTGGATTAAAAACATGTTATTCTCATCTAAGATCTTATGATGCTAAGGTACTAGCTGGGCTTCCCAAAGAGAGACATAAGTATTAATAACTCTAAGCTTGATTTTGTAAAGCTACCAGTAGTGAAGAAATGGATGGAATTAAAGAGGAGAGATGTAATCAAAGTTTACAAGGGAACAAATGAAAACTGGAAGAATCTCTTCTCCTTGTTCTTTGAACATTTACTTTGTAATAAAATTGGTTAGATGTGGGAGTTGGTCCCCAAGTGGTTATATGGGCTATATGAGACTATCTCCCAAGGAAGAAGAACTGACTAGGCATCAATTATTTATCACGAGATGATCGAAGTCATAGATAAACTATCCTAATAAGAAAAGAAAGGGAAGTAAATGATGATTAACAAAAGGCTCCATTTTTTGTTTTATTATGAATTAATAAGCTTGGTGACAACTTTATTTACCAAGTAATGAGAGAAGTAATCAAACATTACTTCTAAGGTAGACTTTAGATCCTCATTGTGTCAACACTATGGGAGTTTAATGTTAGCATACAGTATTAGTAACAAGCTTCTTTGACATCAATGTTAAAGACAAGAGAAGAGGTGGCATTATCAATAATAGAGAGTATTGAGAAATCACAAAGAAAAACAAGCAGTGACATTACAATGGAAAAAGAGGAAATTTTAGAGAACATCTTTAATATAGGAGCAAAAGGAAAAACTTCCAAAAATAGAAAGCTCCTTTTTACATCTACAAAAGAACATACAACCTCTGAGACTTTCTTAGTGAGGAGGTTCCAAGAAACATTATAATAGAGAATAAGTAAGTATCTTATTTCATCATAGTAGTTTTATTTTAGTTTCAATAAATGTATCTTAATCTAATTTAGTTTAGTAATTAAGCATAATTCTTAATGATGTCAATGTAAAATATGGAATGTTAATAGTAAATTAGTGTAAGGTAACATGATGTTTAAAGTTGAGTTTCATTTTGACATTAAAAATGATGCATCACATAAATAATACTAACTTTGTATTTGAATTTGCAAGAGTTGCATGGAAAAATGAACATTAGAGAAAAATGCCAAGAGGTTGTCATCAATCCTTCCTTTCATTCTTAATAATTGAAAAGAAGATATGAGTGATCAAGAGTTAGATTTTCTTGCTAACTTCCTCATAGCATGAATTTGACTCATTTTTGATCTATTTTGTTGTACCTAAAAAATTTGATCTTGGAAAATTGAAAATTCCAAGTGAAATATTTTTATCTTAGATTCCAAGGACCTCCAAGAAAGAGGATCTAAGGCATCTTACACAATCTTGCTGATCACCCAGGAACTTAGGATGTGTAAATTAGGGTAAATAATTTAAATGGCAATGCAAATCTGATTCAAAAGAAAGCACAAAAATTAATTGTGGAATAAACTTGCACAACAAATGAACTGTAAACGTTATTGTAATAATGAAATATTAAAAGTATAAAGTTCAAAGTTGTACAAATTATGTGCCCGAATGTATAGGGAGTTGCACAAATAATGATTGAAGTCTGTTGAAGTCTACATGTTGTGACGTTTGCATGTTGTGTTCTACAATCAACCTCATGATCCAAGTACTTCCCAAATTTGATTACCTCAACTCCTTACTAGTTCTTTGGTCAGATCTATAGTGTTGGTGACAAGAGGACGCAAATGATGTGCTTGACTTTTTGTTATAATGGTGCTACACTAAGAGTCTCCAATGCTCAGTCAATTACCAATTTGCCCTAAAAAGGTCTCACAAAGATGCCAAGTGTTCAAGGTTGCCAAAGTTATAGAACTTGTGAAACCTGCTCAATATGTTCAAAATTTTTCTTTATAGGCCATATGATTGCTGATTTGGGGCTACAAATTTTTGCCATGAATGCTGACAACTTAATGTGGTTTGTATATGTGGCAGGCCATCATTTCCAATGTAGTTTTCTATTTCTAGTAAGTTTGATACTCCTAGGCCGTCAAAACTACACTAAGAACTATAAATAGTAAATGGACTTTGAAAACCATATTGGCTTTACCCAACTATGCTAGCCTTGAAAAACTATGTTGGCTTCATGGAATCCTTGTTGGCCTTATTGGAACTATGTTGGTCTTGTTGAACCATGCTAGCTTTGTGGAATCATGTTGGCCTTGTTGTAAAAATGAAAACCCAACAATTCCAACATTGGGTGTAGGTGGTTTGAGCATAGTTTTGGCTTTGACCAACATAAAACCCATGAAAACACCAAATTTGATGGTACCAAGGCATTTTTAG
Source organism: Gnetum montanum (assembly GCA_015680685.1). Classification (NCBI taxonomy): domain Eukaryota; kingdom Viridiplantae; phylum Streptophyta; class Gnetopsida; order Gnetales; family Gnetaceae; genus Gnetum; species Gnetum montanum. The sequence goes on from MNCI01004529.1 coordinate 332,593, forward strand.
CCTTCCCAAGCCCAAATATAAACATGACATACATTTTTCTACCTGGTAAGTGAGGCTACAACAACTTATGAGGCATTTTTTAGCCCAAAAAAGTTGAAAGTATTTAATATTGCTGCTCATGGGCTACAAACTTCACATCTTACAAATAAAGTTCAACCTCAGGTTTAATGGTGAAGGTTACAATGTCACAAAGTTAGAATATGAATTTTCTTGGTGGTGTTTAATTTGCCCCTCTTTGTTGATGTTTTGAGGATTGACTTGAGAGACATTGACAAAGAATATGAAACACCATTGTAGGCCCATTACCAACGTTTTCTCTCTACGCTTGATTCAATAACTATCAAACCATGCCAAAGAGTACTTGTGATGATGAGATAAGATTATTATGAGTTAATAGAGGTTAAAGGTTATATTTGGTCATGAGGGAGTGGTCATAGGGATTAACAAATTAATTTCAAATGTTGACATCACAACCATGGTTATGGCAATGATATTTTGGCTAAGCGAGGTAGTCTCCATGCTTTGTGCTTCAAAGTGTTGATTCCTCAGTAATGTTTTTGAGCAACCAACACTTCACTCCAAGGTTTCTATAGCCATTAGGCTCCTCCCTTTGTATGCTTAGAGCCATTGGTTTGTCTTTTGATCTTAATTGGCCTTTTAGCTTCTTGGTAATTTGCTTCTCCATCTCTTTTTTTTTTTTTTTGAGGGGTGAAACATTCATTGGGTTCCATTTGATTTGGTTTTCTCATTGAATGAGATGTGTTACATCCAACGAACTTGATGGTGAAGCATGATGAAAGAGATGTCTCATAGCCATGATACATGAATGTCAAACATTGGTTATCATTGTTGTTTAGGGTAAGGAAGGTTATACTTAGGTTATGAGATTAGGCTTAAGGAATGGTAATGGAAATGATGTTAAACAAGCACTCTTGGTATGGTAGAACAAGCTCACCAAATCTTGCATATCAAGGTCACATGGTAACTTGCTACCATGATGAGTTGCACCTTCTTGATGACTTATAGGCTTCATCTTGCAAGCACAAATCCAAGAGAATAAGAAAACAAGATAAAGAAAACATGTTGTTACAAAATAATGCATAAGTCCACAAGAGACAACTAGCAAACTAGGTCACAATAAGTCACCATTATCACAGCTTAGAGGGATTGATGCAATGTGCATTAGATTTACAAAGCTTATAGTTCATTTATTGTTCTGAATAGAGAGATAAAGAGATAGATAGAGAACATCCAAGTTCTCTTGTTACTAGTTACTAGCATTTTCAATGTTAATAATTGATTTGTACATACAAATAAGATCATGTTAGATGTAATACTTCTTGAGATAGGAATGATTTACTAGGTTGGATAATTCATTCCCATCCATGTTTGCCACTCTAAAGGGTTTGTTGCCAGAAGCATTGGTGATTAAAAAAGGTCCCTCCAAATTGGTTGAGAACCTATTCAAATACTCGTAAAAAGCCTTAAGGACTAGGTCTCCCTCATTGATCTTTCATTTGTTCAAGTCATGGTTATGTTGTTGCTACTGTGTCTCTTGGTATCATTTTATGTAAGCAAGCATTTGCACACATTGCTCCTCCACCAAATCTAGGTCAATGATACACTGCTCCTCATTCTATTCATCATTGATGAAGTGGGATAGGGCTACTTTGAGTGATGGAACCTAGAATTCAAGAGGTAAAATAGCTTCAGACCAATGAACCAAGCTATATGAGGTTACACCAATTGCAATTTGATAGGTAGTCCAAAAGGCCCAAAGTGCATGGACAAGCCACTCATGCCACCTACGTCTACTATTATTCAACATTTTTTAAGTAAATTTATGATGGATTTGTTGCTAGGTTCAGCTTGTCCATTTGCTTGACAGTAATATGGTGATGAAAAGAAATGTTTAATACCTAGGTATTGACCAAAGGTTTGTGTTTCTTGGCTACTAAATTGTGGTCCATTATTTGTGACTATGATTAAAGGTATGCCAAAATGGGCTACTATGTTATCCAATATGAATCTACAAACTTGTTGAGATGTTGTTTTCCTCAGGGGATTCCTTCAACACACTTTGTAAAATATTCAATTGTAGTGATGATAAAGCTATACCTTGCAGAAGACTTAGGTGTTATAGATCCAATAATGTCAACTCCCCACCATTGTAATGGCCAAGTTATCTAAGTAGTGTGTAACTCAGTTGATGGCATGTGTATCAGGTTACTATGCCATTGACAAGTATCACAAGTTTTAACCTTCTACAGTAGTAACTTTCCATATAAAACCAATAATAGCCTATTCGTCTAATCTTTGCAATCATGGCTCTAGGTCCTATAGGTCCCCCACATATACCTTGGTGAATTTGCTTAAGGACTATCTAGGCTTCGATTTTTCCTAAGCACACTAACAATATGTCATCATAGCACTATCAACATAGTGTGCTATTACCTATAATGACATATTGTTTTTATCTTTTACATACAACATCCTTTTGAGAAGTAGTCAGGCCCTAAGAAGACTTACCATGCATCAAGTAAAACTTGATATTGTCATATCACTCCTTTAGAGGAGTAGTGTTGACAAAGACTATAGAATCACCTTTAATGTTCTACAAAATGGAAATAGCACAATTCACAATTAAATAAGGTAACTTTATAAACACATTGGGCATCACACTTAAAGCTAAGGTTGCAATGACATTGACTAATGTATTTTCAGTTTAGGGTATGTGTTGAATTCTAATGGCTATAAATTGTTGCATTAGTCTCTTACCTAGGTCACAATAGGGTTGAAAATGTTTAACTTTACTTGCGTAAACCTCTGTTACATGGTTAACCACTAATTATGAATCACCTTTTATCATTAGACATTTGATTCCTTGGTCATGTGCTACCATCTTCGCTTTGATCAATCCTTGATACTCTGCCATATTGTTGGTGCATGGGAATTTAAAATGGTATGCAAAGGGTTGGATTACACCAAAAGATGATGTTATGATCATAGCAGCACTAGCCCCATGGGTAGTTGAAGCTCTGTCAAAATGCATAATTGCCTCATAGCCCTTATGTACTTGCTAATAATGTCAACATGCTCATCAGGGAATTCAGGGTCAATGGATGCATGGTCTTTCATTAGGGAAACTATGAGTTTTGCAGTTATAGCTTGACCTTTATTGAGGCTTGAGAGATATAATGTAAGTCAAACTCAACTATTATGACCTTTCAATGGACTATGTGACTAATTTCATAAATATTGATCATTATTGTTGTAAGCACATTGTCCTTGCAAATGACATTGACTTGGCTCATAAATAGGTAATGTCTCCACTTCTTCAATGAGAAGACTAGGGCTAGACAATAATTCTTTGCTTCAGTGTATTTGGTCTCATAGGTAATTAATGCATGGTTTAGGTGGTATATCGGTAGCTCTACTCCATCATCCCATTTTTGATAAAGTAGAGAGGTAATGGACACATCAAAGATTACAAGGTAGATGTAAAAGGGTTTATTATTTGTGGTGGATAGACCATAGGTAATTGTGCCAACTCTTACATAAGGTTTTCAAAGGCTTATTGGCATTGATTTGTCCATTCATAGTGAACTCCTTTCTTAAGTAAGCGTTGCATGGGTTGTAACTTATCTGTAAGCTTGGTGATGAACCTACAAATATATTGTAATCTACCTTGTAGTCCTTGAAGCTCCTTAACATTAATTGGTATTGCCAAGTTGGATATGGCCCTAACCTTATCAGGATCAACATGTATCCATGCTTCAGATAGTACAAAGCTAAGAATCTTACTATTTTTGACATCAAAGACATACTTCTTGAGGTTAAGCCTAAGCTCATATTTGAGGCATCATTTCAACAAAAGGTCAAGGTCATGTACATGGTCAATAGCCATTTTGGATTTAACAGTTATATCATCCACATAGTCATTAAGCAATCCTAGTGTATAATACTAAAGATATATGTTATTGCTCATTAATAGGTCACACCTACATTCTTTAGACCAATGGGCATCATGATGTAATATAAGGTTCCCCAAGGAGTCATGTAGGTCATATAAAACTAATGCTCTAGGTTGATCCTAACTTGGTTATATCTAAGATTCTACCCATGAAGGATAAAAAAGGCATGGCTAGCCATAATATCGATAAGTTGGTCAATACTAGATAAAGGATAATAGTCTTTAATAGGTTCCTTGTTTAGGTCTCATAAATTAATACAAATGTGTATACTCCCACTTTTCTTAGGAACTACCACTATGTTAGACATCTAATCTATAGAATTAACAACTTGAATGAAACTAGCTTGATATAGTTTCATGATCTCATCATGAATCGCTAGGGCTAAATTTGATTTAATCTTGCAAACCTTTTTCTTAACTAGTTTGATACTAGGGTTGAGTATAATATTGTGCTATAGTAGGCATGAATCAAGACCTAACATACCTTCATATAACTAGGTAAAGGCCTTAATACGATCTTGGAGAACCTTGGTGATGTCTTGAGTCTACTAAGATTCTATTGAGGTACTTAATTTTAGTGTTTTCTCCTCATCACTGTGTATCATGACAAGAACCTCAACTAGAGAGTCTTCAGTAACATCGCCAGCCTTAAGGTCAAGGGTCTTAACTAGGTGTTCTGACCACTCAAGAGGTTTCCCTATCAAGGCTATGTGGTCAAATGGGCTCTCAAGCTCAAGATCTAAGTAATGGAGATCATTGAATCATTCAACATCATCATTAGGTCTAATTAGATTCAAAGATAGCTGATTTGCTTCTAGGTGTCCATACTCTAGTCCTACTCATGTTACTTTAGTAGTTAAATAAGGTTAAAATAAGGCCAGCAAAGGTTATAAAAGGTAGGTCAAAATAAATAGGATGAAACAAAGGTTAAATAGTGTGAAGTAAGCCTAAATGAAGGCAAGATGATGGTCAAACTCCATGAAATCATGTCAATCAAGGTTAAAGCATGGTCAATGGAGAACATGTAAGAGGAATTAAGGTAGATAACATACACTTAAGGCCAAATAGCATTGGAATAAAGCAATATAAAGACCAAATGATTGTCAAATAAGGCCAAATAATTGCCTAATGATGATATAGCACCATTAAATGATGTCAAATAAGGTCAAAGCATGATCAACAAAGGTCAAAAAAGAGAAGGCAAAGTAAATAAGGTAAACCACAGGCCGACAAACATGGAATAAAGCCAAATGATGATAAATGGAGTTGAATGAAGGTCAAAGGATGGTCAAATCCCATCAAATGATGTTTTGGAGGGTCAAAAAAGGTTACACTAATGTTTGATGGTATTAGCTAATGTTAAATCAAGGCAACTAAGATTAAATGATGCTAAATGATGTTAACATGATGAAAATGAGGCTAAATAACACCAAATGATACAACCATAAAGGTCGATAATGTGTAACAAGGTCAAAATAAAATAGAAAAATGCTAAACCTATCAAGGTCGAAAACATGAGGGTAAAACATGATTAATATTAGTTAATTAGGATCACATTTTGCTAGTTTTAAACCTTAGCAAGCCATGGTGGAAGGCTATAGGTTGATGGAGGAGTTCGGGCACTTTGGAAAGTCACTTTTGGGCTATTTGAAGGTAAAAATAAGACCCCTTTTGAAACCACACTAGAACGATGCTAGAACCATGTTCACCAACATGGTTTTGGCAAGTCCCAATAAGGTGCTTGATAACATGTGAGTTTCAAGTTTTCGTAGGACTAGTTTTGGGATTCTAGTAGTCTAAATTGATAGGGTACTTGTTGGCACATTTGGCCATTCCATGGAACAGTAAGAGTCATCTTGAACATTATTGTAAGAGTAGGAGAATGTGAATGTGTTATTTCATATCATTGGTATGGAATCTAGGGGGTGGCCCAAAATGGAATATTGGTGTGGAAAACAAAGAATACTAGGAATAATCATGTTGCTACATACAATAGTCCAAAAATATATTTTTTTAAAAAGGAGAGAGGATATACTACCGCAGCATTTTTTTAGTCTCTCAGAATAGTAAAATTTTTAATATGGAGAAACGTCGGTTCGAGCTTCAAAGCTTACCCAGGGTGAGAGTCACGAAAATGGGGAAGATATGAGTTGCAATCTCTGAAGAAGTGAAAATAGTGAAACCAAAAAAAAATAGAGATCATTTCATAAATGACACTGGCCTACATTCTGAATATTCTCCGTTAAAAATGCATTCAAATCATGACCCTGGTTCAGACGTGCATAACTGCAGAAGGTTTTGGATCTGCAAAAAAAAACACAGAGAAAGCAAAAACAAAGTGATGCAGAATAGGAAAAGGCCCTAAATTTCTCTGAAATCATGATCTCGCAGTGCTACACCTTCTCAACTCGCTATAAGAAATGGCGCGGTTCCTATCAGCGCATTGACCCAAACCCTTGCCGTAATAAAAAACTTTCCCACAACAGGAGGAGCCCCTAAGGTTGTTGCTACCCATCAGAGCTTTGCGGTGGAAGTTCTTTTAATTTCAGTAATGAAATCTTCAATTTCGAGTTTCTGTTTCAGACCTGCGCCTTCAACGCCATCACGGATGCTCTTAGAAAGATCCGCAAGGTGCACACTACACAGAGGATTTTCGGCTAGTTGCAGGGTCATTTCATAACTTACCTTACCCTTTCCTATAACTGGTGCCTCAAAAAGGGGCCTCCATGGCTCAGAACATTTCTGAAAAATAAATCCGCAGTAAATCCAACCACTGCCGTGAGTTGCAATACTTTGTTGCATGGATTCTCCAGCTACGACCTCACCAAACAAGCCTGGGCTTTCACAAGGAATGCATTTCAAATTTTTCAGGCAGTGAAAAATGGCAATCACAAATGTCATTTGCCCTGGAACCTGCAATTCGAAACAGCAACCATGCCCGACGCCGAAGCATTCAATATCACATACCAGTCCACAAAGCACGGCAACAAAGACACAAAGGCACACTGAGACAGGTGTCAAGAGATATTTTGGGCCGATGCCGGTAAATCAAAGCTGCAGTTCATCAAAAATAAAATTTTAAATGGTTTGCTGATTAATTTAATTTAGCAATGACACAATGTCACCTATGCTAATAGCATGAAGCTCTGGTTTTAGACTTACCTTTTAATTTAATTATTCCAAGGCTTCAAGACATTATTTTTCAAACATTATTACTACCCATAACATAATTGTAATATTAATGATAAAATATTTGTAATATTATATTTATAATATTTACAAATATTGGTGTTAGCATAAATTCCTCCTAACTTTATGTACAACTTCCCAACTACTTAACTTCCCAATTAAATTAGTGAGAAATATCTCCTAACTACATGGGTAAGTTGTAACTCCCTTACTTGGGAGACAAGTAAGCTAAGATATTTTATGTATGTAACCACCTTTGAACCCTATAAAAAGAGAAGACATTAGGGTCTCAAGAAAGGGAAGGGGGGAATCAGACTTTGGAGAAGACACTTGATACATCACACTTTGGGAAAGCTACTAGCTAGCACTTGGAGCTCACACTTGGAGACACACTTTGGCTCTTGGGAAGAGCA
>MNCI01004529.1:340939-387269 GCA_015680685.1 Gnetum montanum
GCAAAGTTGGCTGAATCTCTTTAAGATAAGTCATTTGTAGTTTACACACAACGCAATCATTTCATATTTCACAATCACACACCGCAACAGCACACACACATACTCACATTGACTACTGAGTTTATTTGGAGGTATCTGGGCCTTGGTGTTGCCAGAGACTAGCAAGCACCTAAATCCTGTTCGAGGACACTCGTTGGCGGTCGCGTCCCAAACAGTCACCAATAGTAGTGAATTGGAAGTGAAGATTGGTTAACTTTGACATCAATTTGTTTAACACCCTACCCTATTAAGGGTAGGGTGATGCCTAGGATCAAGTAATTGTAGAACAGAAGCATGATAACTAAAACCAATAATGTGTAGAATATATGATATCTAAGAAAGTAGAACAATACAGAAATTTCGTACCACACCAAAAACTAAACATAACTATCACTTTATCAAAATGCATCTCACTACATAAATCAAACTATGTACTACTCTGCTGAAATACAAAAACACATAAACCTCATCTTCAGATATAGAAGAGTACAGAGAGTTTCATACAAGGATATCTAATCCACACTACTATACATAAAAATATACAGTAACTAAGCATTGAAGGATTTTCCTTTGTCTACTCTCTCTCTCTCTCTCTTCTCTCTCTCTCTTCTCTCTCTCCATGCTCATCTAGGCTTATGTGCCTTTCACCTATAATTAAATCAAGTCAGTACACAACTGAGTGAAAAGCCTTTATACTTCCCCTGCTAGATTGTTGACAAGTGATACACTAGAGGAGAGGAGTGGGGTACAAGACAACCTGCAACCATTTTTAGTCTTATGTATGCTCAAAAAAACACACACCATATCATCCATAAAGCTAACATACTATCATACAAGCATAGACAAAGCCATGGTTTGACATCATCTATCATTCCCATGTCATCATACCCATGATATACCATAAATAGTCCATGATCCATAGAATCATAATCCAAATAGAATACCTATTCTCAACGATATGACTTACAAACCAATACGATCACATACATAGCCCACATGGTTGCTAGCATATATGTGCTCAGTGTAGCATGTGAAACGTTGCCATGAGTACTCATAACAACCATTCCCTACACGTATCTTATTAGTCTTTTATTTATCCAACTGATGCTAGGGTCTGGCAACCTATGACCCATAACCACTAGCCTTTTAAAGGACTAGCGATAGGGACAAACACACCTATGCCCTCCCACTCTTAGGATGAGGCCTGAGATAGGAGCCTCACCAATGCATCACAATGGGGGTCAATCCATACTACCTCCAAGGTGCCTCACCACTAACCAATCCACACCCTCATGCTAGCACCACCCACCAATGACTATCACAAGCATCATCATGAAAAAAATACACAATCTGTCTAGCTTAAGCCAACATAGGTCATGAGCACAAAACACCCAAACAAACATAATCACACATATCCATCCCTAATAGTTACACTCATTCCATGAAAACAATACCACAGTGTAATAGAACAACATGAAGACCTCGATATGATAAAACAATACCATATTCCTCAAGAGACACGTACTTCCCTACAAATGACCACTAGAATAACCTTTAAAATGATATATGCCCAAAGAGAAAACTAACTACATGATTAGTAAGTACTTTCCAAAATGATCCCAACAACACTAATTTTACCTAAATCAGACTTCTGAAGCAAAGTTATGCGTGTTCAAAGTTTGATTAATAAACTAATATTTAAAGAATATTTAACAATCACCTTGAAGGATTGGAACTTCCAAAAATGCTTGCATCCCAATAGGCCCTAAAAATAGAATATTTTCATCATACCAATCCCATCAATAACACATATCATATTCCACAAGTCCACATCATACCATACATCCCATATATTTTAATAAACAGTTTGTAACCAAAATTGTACAATTTTGGGAAATATGCAAAATAACATGCCTAAGCTTAGACTTTGAACCATCTACCCCACATGCCCCCATCCCATGACCATATACATTAATCTAGCACAAAAATATAGGAAAAAGGTAAAGATAACCCACTAATTAAAATTGTTAAGGCAAAAAGACCAAAACAAGTAGAAAAACCTCAAAATTTCAGCAAGACTTTGTTTCACTCCCAACAAGTTCTGCACCTACATAGATATGATTGCAAAAATCCCAAATCTAGGTTCAAAGTAAGCAAAAATCATCCAAAGAGCTTAGAATTCAAAAAAAAATGTGGAATAGAATAAGAAAGTAGAAAGAAAACAAAAGAAAATAGGCTCTTGTAAGTTTCTTTTTATGCAAAAAAAAAAAAAAAAAACAAAGAAAACCCAAGTGTGTTGCAAAGTGGTAGTGTAAAAGGGTGTTGGATCTCTTATCTTAAAAATAAAAAATAAAAAACAAGGTTTATGCCAACATTACTTGTATGCGTATGTTATCATAAAACAAAAATACAAAATGGAGGTAGCGCACATCACATGCAACCTAACATGACTTTTAATTTTCTTTTTTTTCCATTTGAATTATTTATTATTTTTTTAAGGAAAAATTTTCATAAGTTATTTTTATTTTTCATCTCCGCAACTAATACTATAAACGTTAATCATGTGTAATAAGCACACTGGGACTCCAAATCAAAATTCATTTGAACCTACGAGATCCTTATCATACGCTCTACACATTCACATGCCAAAACCACACCTGAACATCATGTAACATAGTGCTATACTACAAATGCCTACATACTAAAATCACACATAGAGCATAAAAACATACTGGATAGGTGCTCTTGTACCCCAATCTAACAACCTTGCCAAAAACATCACTTTTCTAACACATCACACAGAGCTAGTGTACATAATCATGTTAGCTAAGCATGTAAAGACAACATAATCATAACATAAAAATAAAGCCTCATAACATATAAAATACATTAAATCATCCCCAAAAACCCACCAGGACTCCACATGTAATGTATAGCTCATAGGCAAATGACCATACCTACTATCTTTAGATAGGATGTAACACTCTTCCCTCCTTGAGAATCTTCCTCTTAGAAGATCTTAGGATGAGCTGCACACATCCTAGTCTCCACCACCTAAGTAGCCTTTAAAGTCCCATGTCTACTCCATAAAATTTTAACCATAGGGACCACTTTACTACATAGTTTTCATACCATACGATCCAGAATCTTTACTAGTTTCTCAACATAACACTATAGTTGTAGTCCTAAATGGCTAATCACATGATGCTCATTAAGCACATAACATCGCAGCATAGATACATGAAATACATCATGGACATGTTCATTAATGCTATCTAATAGGCCACTTTCCCAATCCATTATAACACCTAAAATGGACCAATGTATCTAGGAGCCAATTTTCCTTTTTGGCCAAATCAAGTAAGGCCTTTCAAAGGAGAAACATGAATAAATACATTATCTCTAACTAAAAACTCCAGTGGCCTTCAACATTTATTGGCATATGATTCCTACCTATCCTTTGTAGCTCCCAATCTATCTCAAATCTCCCAAATCTACTCTGTAGTCTCCCTCACCAAATCTATGCTCACCTGCTGACGATCTTCTATGGTAAAACAACGTAGAGATGTTCTATATAACCGACCATATAAAATCTCATATGGTGCTACTTGCAAACTCTCCTAATAACTATTGTTATATGCAAATTCATCTAATGGTAGCATCTAATCCCAACCTTCTCTATACTACAAAGCATAGGCTCTCAACATGTCTTCTAGAGTTTGATTCACCTGTTCAACTTGACCATCAGTTTGTGGATGATATGTCAAACTCATCTTTAGCTTTATATGCATCTCCTTCTGAAATGCCTACCAAAAATGTGACATGAATCGAGCATCTCTATCATTAATAATCCATCATGGCACATCATGCAATCACACTATCTCTACAAGAAAGAGATGTGCAGTTTCTACTACACTTACTAATGATCACGTGGCAAGGAAATGGGCAGACTTTGTTAACAAATCAACAACTACTAATATAGCATCAGGGCTACTACGAGCTCATGGAAGACCAAAAATTAAATCCATACCAATGGCATCCAATTTCCATTAAGAAATGTCATGGGAATGCAAATATCCCCTAGATCTATGATGCTTTATCTTCACTTGCTAGCAAATTAAACAGCGAGATACATACTCTCCTACATTCCTCTTCATACTAAGCCACCAATACATTTGTTGTAAATTTTGGTACATTTTTTGACTACTTGGATGCATTTGGTATTTGCTCATGTGGGCCTCATCCATCAACTGAAGTCGAAAAGCTTCTAGAACACATACTCGACCATCCCTCCATAATACTCCATGACTATCCATAGAGAGTGGTCCATCAGAGGTAATCTATTGCCTCAATGTTTGATGCCAAAGATCATTTCGTTGTTGCTCTCATACCTACTCTGTCAAATCTGACTGGATTGTTAAGTTATTAAGCTTACTCATGAACCTACTCAATGCATCTGCTACTTTGTTAGTCTTGTCAGGCCTATATTTAATGGTGAAATCAAAATCAATAACCAACTCTACCCATCTACATTGTTGCAGGTTTAAATGTGGCTAAATCATAAGATATGAGAGGCTCTTGTGGTCAGTCCAAATAGTAACTTGATCCTCATATAGATAATTCCACCAAATCTTCAATGTAAAGATCACAGCACCCAATTCTAGATCATCCATGGGATATCTAGTTTCATGTGACCTCAATTGATGGGATTCATAAGCCACAACCTATCCATCATGCATCAATACACAACCAAATCCATCCCTTGAAGCATCAATACTAACATCCTATGGATGTCCTGGTGTAGTAGATATTAGCATAGGAGTAGTCACCAATCTATGCTTCAACTCCTCAAATGCAACCTAACAAGCTAGGCCCCAAGTAAAGTTAGCCTCTTTTCTTAACAATCAGGTTAAATGAGATGCTATGTGAGAGAAATGTTCCACAAACCTTTGGTAATATCCTACTAAACCTAATAAGCTTTGTACCTCCCCAACTGATTATGGCCTAGGCCAATCATGAATGATTGTAAACTTTGTAGGATCCACAGAGATACTAACTCTTGACACCACAAGTCCAAAGAACTGAATCTTTCATTGCCAAAATGAACACTTGGATAGCTGAGCATATAGTTGGTACTTCCTCAAAGTCTATAAAATCATCTGCAAGTGCTCCACATAAAATTTCTTATTAGGAAAATATACTAAGATATCATCAATGAACACAATCACAAACTGATATAGGAATGGATGCATCACATTGTTCATGAGGTTCATGAAAACTACTAGTGCATTTTTCAACCCAAAGGATAGCACCAAAAACTCATAGTGGCCATACCATGTTCTAAATGCTATCTTTGCCACATCCTACTCACAAACCCACACTTGATGATACCTAGACTTGAGATCAATCTTTGAGAATACATGAGCTCCCTAAAGTTGGTCCAATAAGTCATCAATGCATGGTAGAGGATATCTATTTTTCATAGTCACTTGGTTTAACTACTTGTAATTTATGCATAACCACAAACCCCCATCCTTATTTTTAATAAATAGTATAGTTGCATCCCATAATGATACACTGGGATGAATAAGGCCTTTATCCAACAATTCCTGTAGCTGAATCTTTAGCTCTACTAGCTCTATAGGGAGACATCCTATGTGGAGCCTTTGAAATAAGGTCTGCACCAAGTTTAAGTTTGATCTCAAACTCAATCTCTTGCCTCAGTGGCAAACTTGGTAATTCAAACTGGAATACATCAAGGAATTCATGAACCATAGGAATTTACTCTATCTTCACCAGATCAATTTTATATATTGTAGCCACAAAGCATGCATGCCCTTTGTGAAGCATCCTACGGTACATCCAAGAGGAGAATAAATCCAAGTGTGCGATCTTTAGACAATTTTGTACCTCAATCGAAGCACCATCAATTAAGTGTAATTGTAGGAGCTTTTACTGATAGTCCAAACTAGCATTGAACTATGACAATCAATTCATCCCTAAAATAACATCATATACCCTGAGATCCATAACATGTAAATTACTAACCCACTACACACCTTCCAATTCTATTGGCACACCTATACAAACCTGATCAACATGAGTTTCATGACCACCAACAAAAGTTACTATCAACCTAGGAGAAAGAGCATGACATACAAGAGCTACATGATGTGCAACCATAGGATCTATGAAAGAATGGCTAGCACCAAGATCAAATAACATCAGCAAAGCCCAAAATCATACCTGCTATCTCCATTATTGTGTTTGGTTGCATGTCCAAAGGCTCATTTGTTAAGGCATACACTTGTTCTTGAGTCATCTAGTCCCCTCCTCCAAGCTAAGTGATTGGTGCTCCCCATCCACCCTGAACTAGAGATCATTTTCCTCAGTCTCTACCTCCTCAACTACTACTTGCCTACTTTGGGCACTCTCAAGCTTGATTCCTTAGCTGCCCACATGCAAAATAATTCTAGCAATCCCTTTGCAGATGACTAAGCTACCCACATCTATAACAAATAATAGCTCCATGACTAACTTCAATAGTAGGACCATGAGCAAGTGTTGGATGCTCTCCTCCATGGCCACAAGCTTGCTTAGATGGACCAAGCCTCTCTCTAGATGTCAATCCTCTCTTCTACCCTTGTTGCCTCTCTCTACGTGTTGTATCCTCCTGCTGACTCCTCTCTAAATCCATGGCTACTACTCTAGATTCATCATAGGAAGTCAATCTATGAGGTAATAGGTGATCCTTCAAAGATGGTCTCAAACCTGGAACAAACTTATTCATCCATGCCCAAGCATCTATCTGCATCTAGGGTACATCACTACTCAACTCAAAGAAACAAGCATCATACTCTACCATAGATCAACTACCCTAATACAAATGGTAGAACTCATCCTCCTTGACCTATGTAGATTGGGTAGACACATAACGACCTTTGAAAGATGCTAGAAAATCATCCCATGCAACCTCTTGATCAGTCCATCCCTTGGCATGCTCTTCAGCTATCCACCAACACCAAGTAATACCAACCAATTAATAAACTACCAAGCAAGTCTGCTAAACCGATGAACAACCCATCAAATCAAAAGCCTTTTGCAATTTCTCCAACCATTCTATAGGCATAGTGGGATCCTCAGTGCCATCAAATTTTGGAGGTCCCAAATTTTGAAACTACTCCACTAGTTCCTTATTGATAGGCTGCTTGTTTGATTCTCCTAAGCCTCCACTACCACCGCCACTTCCCACTTCCCTGATCATGGGAACAGGAGCATCACTAACTACAACATGCTACTATAGGATCTATAACAATTGTTGTATAAGCTTTGATTGCCTATCTATAGGACCACTGCTAGATGTTTGAGAAGGCTACTCCTATACATCATTAGGCCCTTCTAGTCTACAAGCCCCACCAGCATCATGACCACATCTACTATACATCTCTATAACCTAAAAAGTACACAAATGGGTGAGTACCCCCACCATCATATAGCATCTAAGTAAACTAGCTCCAATACCATAATATAACACCCCATCCAAGCAAAGGCAGGGTGATGCCTAGGATCAAGTAATTGTAGGATGGAAGCATGGTAACTAAAACCAATAATGTGTAGAATACATGATATCCAGGAAGGTCAAATGGTACAGAAATTTCCTACCACACCAAAAACTAAACATAACTATTACTTTATCAAAATGCATGTCGCTACATAAATCAAACTATGTACTACTTTGCTAAAATACAAAAACACATAAACCTCATCATTATATATAGAAGAGTACAGAGAGTTTCATATAAGGATATCTAGTCCACACTACTCTACATAAAAATATATAGTAACCAAGCACTGAAGGATTTTCCCTCCTCTACTCTCTATCTCCGTGATCATCTAGGCTCCTATGCCTGTAATTAAATCAAGTTAGTACACAACTGAGTGGAAAGCCTTTACACTTCCCCTACTAAATGGTTGAAAAGTGTTGCACTAGAGGAGAGGAGTGGGGTACAAGGCAACTTGCAACCACTATTAGTCTTATGCATGCTCAAAAAAACACACACCATATCATCCATAAAGCTAACATACTATCATACAAGCATAGACATAGCCACGGTCTAACATCATCTATCATGCCCATGTCATCATACCCATGATATACCATAAATAGTCCATGATCCATAGAATCATAATCCAAATAGAATACCTATTCTCAACGATATGACTTACAAACCAATACGATCACATACATAGCCCACATGGTTGCTATCATATCCATGCTCAATGTAGCATGTGAAATGTTGCCATGAGTACTCATAATAGCCATTGCCTATAGGTCTTTTATTAGTATTTTATTTATCCAATCAATGCTAGGGTCCATCAACCTATGACCCACAACCACTAGCCTTATGGAGGACTTGCAATAGGGATGAACACACCTATGCTACAAACCAGCTGTAGGGATGAACACACCTACGCTCTCCCACTCTCAAGATGAGGCCTGAGATAGGAGCCTCACCAATGCATCATAGTGGAGGTCAATCTATACTACCTCTAGGGTGCCTCATCACCAACCGATCCACACCCTCATGCTAGCACCACCCACCAACAACTATCACAAGCATCATCGTGAAAACAAATACATAGTCCAACTAGCTTAAGCCAACATAGGTCATGAGCACAACACACTCAAACAAACATAACAATACATATCCACCCCTAATAGTTACACTCATTCCATGAAAACAATACCACAACATAACAGAACAACATGAAGACCTCAATATGACAAAACAATACCATATTCCTTAAAAGACATGTACTTCCCTACAAATGACCACTAGAATAACCTTTAAAATGATATATGCCCAAAGAAAAAAATAATTCCATGATTAGAAAGTAATTTCCAAAATTATCCTAACAACACTAATTTTACCTATATCAGACTCTTGGAAGCAAAGTTATGCACATTCAAAGTTTGATTAATAAACTATTATTTAAAGAATATTTAATTACCACCCCAAAGAATTGGAATTTCCAAAAATGCTCGCACCCCAATAGGCCCTGAAATTAGAATATTCCTATCATACCAATCTCATCAATAGCAGATATCATATTCCACAAGTCCACATCATACCATACATCCCATATATTTTAATAAACAATTCATATCCAAAATCATACAATTTTGGGAAATATGCAAAATAACATGCCTAAGCTTAGACTTTGAGCCATCTATCCCACATGCCCCTATCACATGATCATATACACTAATCCAGCACAAAAATAAATCGAAAAGGTAAAGACAAACACCAATTAAAATTGTTAGGGCAGAAAGGCCAAAATAAGTAGAAAATCCTTAAAAATCTGGTATGACTCCATTTTGCTCCCAACAAGTTTTGCATCTACGTAGATATGATTCTAGCAATCCAAAATCTAGGTTTAGAGTAAGCAAAAACCATTGAGAGAGCTCAAAATTTAGAGAAATGTGGAATAGAATAAGAAAGCAAAAAGAAAATAGAAGAAAACATGCTCCTGTGCATTTCTATTTCTACAAAAACAAAAGAAACAGAGAAAACTCTAGCATGTTGCAAAGTGGCAGTACAAAAGGACGGTGGGTCTCTACTATTAAAAATGAAAAAAAAAAGGTTTATGCCAATAGTACTTGTATGCATGTGTTATCATAAAACAAAAATACAAAATGGAGGCAGTGCACGTCACGTGCAACCTAACATGACTTTTTCTTTTCTTTTCTTTTTTGGTTTTTCATTTGAATTATTTATTATTTTTTATGGAACAATTTTCATAAGTTATTTTTATTTTTCATCTTCACAACTAATACTGTAAAATTTAATCATGTGTAAGAAGCACACCAGCACTTCAAATCAAAATCCATTTGGACCTACGAGATCCTTATCATATGCTCTACACATTCACATGTGAAAACCACACCCAAACATCATACAACCTAGTGCTATAGTACAAATTCCTACATACCAAAATCACACATAGAGCATAAAAACATACTAGATAAGTGCCCTTGTGCCCCAATCTAACACCCCTACCAGTAACATCACTTGTCTAACACATCGCACAGGGCAAGTGTACATAATCATGTTAGTTAAGCATGTAAAGACAGCATAATCATAACATAAAATGAAGCCTCGCAACATATAAAATACATCAACTCATCCCCAAAAACCCACCAGGACTTCACATGTAATGTACAACTCATAAGCAGATGACCATACCTACTATCTTTGGATGGGATGTAACAATTTAACCCTTTGGAAGCCTCAAATGCTATCATGGATTGAAGACTACATTAGGACTACATTGGACAATGTGATTCTAGTGTAGTTTCATGGGAAAATTTGATTTGTAATGTCTCAAGGTTCAAATTTATGCTCCATCTACTTCCTAGCGCAGCATAGGGGCATCAAGGTTGTAAATTTTTCATTTGAAGGATACAATAGATCACTAAAAGTGAAGTTTGGAGCCTTAAACCCTAAAATTATGTTGGCTAGCATAGTTTAGGATGGCCCTAGCGTTGTTTCATAAAAAATTGAACTTTTCAGGATTGAAACAAGGCTAAATGATAGGTGGCTCCAGAGTTTCAAGATTCTAGACTTTCGCGATCAAGTTTTAGACCACTTGAAGTGTCTTTGTGCTACTAAACTATTCCTAGAATCAAAACTATGTTGGAACCATGCTAATCGATGTGGTTCTAATCTACCCTAGCAAAGTTGGTACATGAATCTTTGCTTTTGGTTACTTTTGGTAAATAATCAACCAAGTTTTTGGTTTCCTAGGATTACTGATGTTCATGGCTAGGGTTCTAGGTTTAAATTATTGTTTGTAAAGGTTTTTGGTGCCTTGATATGGCCACACCCCAAGAACTATGTTGGCCAGTGTGGTCCCAGCATGGTTATGAAGAAGATGATGAATTCTAGCTACTTTCAACTTATTTTCCTAGGTTTGGTGATCTCTAAAGGCTTTGGTAGGGTTCTGGATTTAGGATGATGCATTTAGAGGTTGATTTGACATGTTAATTATCCATTATTGTATTTTCATAGAAACACCATGCTAGGACCATGTTAACCAACATAGTTCTAGACTTTCCTAGCATAGTTTTACAGTGAGTTTTAACTTGTTTTTTCTTCATTATTTGACATCCCAAGATTACTGGAGGCTTTGAGGAGGTCTAAAGGCTAGGGCTTGCCACTTTGGAGATTGTTAGAGGCTCTATTGATTCTCATGATGGATAAACCTCAGCAAACTATGTTGGAACTATGCTGGCTAATGTAGTTCTAGTGCACTCTAACATAGTTCCTCTAGAATCAAAGGTTTTTATCATTGTTCGATAGGCTTTAGGGGATTCTAGAGCTATTAAAGGCTTCAGCTAGGGTTTGGGGCTTGGTGATATCATTCTAGAGCTGATTGAAAGCTTGGTTGGTGTTAAAAATTTCCATCCCCCATGAAATTATTCTAGCCAGCATAGTTTTACTCTTGGCCAATGTAGTTTCTTAAGAATGACTATTTTTGGCTATGCATTGCCCATCCTTGAGGTTTAGGACTTCCAAGTAGTCATAGTTGGTTTCCAATTGTAGTATGAGGCTCTTTTGGCATTAGTGGTTTAAGGATGAATGGTTAGGAAATGAGTTTTGGCAAAAGTGAAGGCTTGGAGTTTTCTCAAAGGCTTCTTTGGGAATTAATCCTAGTGTAGTTTAGGGGTAGAGGTTGTAAATCCCATTGTATTTGGATTTTTAGTGTCTTTTTTTTTCTTTTTTTTCTTTTTTTGTGAGGTTCCTAGTGGGGTCCACCCAAGTTCAAATGGTTTTTTTATTCAAAACTTCCCACCAAACCAACATATTTTTAACTTTCCTTTTGTGAACTTGAAGTTCACTATAAGTTGTGTGGGTGTTTTGGGCAAGGTTCTTAAATCTCCAACACATAAGTGTGGGAATACTTTCCACATTACCTTTTTACCAAAATATATTCTTCTAACTCATCTCCTATAGGCAGTGCATAGAATCAAAGCTTCCCGCTCAACTTTGGCTCCAATTCCATCCATCCTCAATGTAGTTTTTATAAGAACTCACCAAGGATTAGCACAACTACAAGGAAGGTGAAGGAAAAATGGAGTTTTCATGTATGTATAATACCTAGACTCAGAAAAAAATTTAGTAAAATTTTTTCATTTTTTATGCATGTGAACTACCCTGTATAGTTTTAGTTTCAATTGTTGAAACTACAAAACCTCCCAGTCTTGTACAAGTAGTGTTGGCTTATTTTTGGCATTTTTATGTTGATGTTAAAAGTTCCTAAGGTCATTTATATGTTATATTTTGGTTTCCAATAGCCATTATACTTTTTCAAAAAAATTTAACTAGTCTTCCTAGAGCTTTCACTATAGTTAATTTCATTATAAACTAGGATTTCTAGTTGAATTTATGTTAATCCTAATTGAAATTTTCATATTTTTTCCATGCATTATAGACATGTTAACCAAGTTTCCATACTTACTACAAATTTTTTTAAAAAAAATTTGTGTGCATAATTTGGTTATGTGAGTACCGTTATTGTTCATGGGCTATTTGGTTTTGTTTAGATCTTATGTTAAGTTTTACTTTATTTTTACTCGTTGAAAATTGTGAATTATGTTGCTTGGTATTGTGTGAAAACATTGACATCATGCTCATGATTTTGTTTAACATTTTTGTAATTTTTCATTATATTCATACAAGGTTGTAATGGTCATCTTTGGGTTGTGCAAGGCCTTCTTAAAGCCCATCTTGATGGTGATTGAGTTAGTTGGTTTGTTTTGTTGCATCCACACACTAGGACCCAACACCTTGCTTGCTAATATGATTTTGGATTGTGGTTCCCTCTATTTTAGGCTAGGGGCCAAGGCATTCCTAGCCTTTATTCTTTAGAACTTTAATGTGTCATATGGTCACGCTTGACATTAGACATAACTGTTATCTTTGTGAAGACCCTGCTACCCCACTCTACTAGCCTAATCATCAAATTCATAGTTGACAACCCTAACACTCATGCAGAAGGTGACCATTACAATGGCATGTACACCACAAGCACATGTAAATTATTCAAAATTTGGGATATGCCTAAGTTCATTCAGTACAATGCCAACAATATGTTAATGGTTGGTCACCACATCCATACCTTATTCCAAAACCCTTCCAGCATTGTCTACGATTTGGAAGGCTACATGTAATTTTAACTTTTGTTGGTTTACCTATTGATTTCATTAGGCCACTTGATTTTAATGAAATTTTTTTTGATTAGCATGCTTGCAGATATAGGGTAGATGATCAAGGGTTGATCAAGAGTGATCAAATCTTAACCTTGGTTCAAACAACATTGGAGGTCTTTATCAAAAGCCAAGTGATGAGGCTCATGGTGATGGAGCAACTCAAGGATGACTTCAACAAGTATACCTCATGTTATTCTCAAGCCTACCACAAGTGCCTAGCTAATGGGATGGCTCATAGTTGGTGGGCTATCCCAAATATTGGTACCCATGCACATATACCCCTTAGGATCCCCATGTTGCCTTTACCTAATAAGAAAAATAAGAATTTTTATTTTTATTTTGTTTTGTTTTTTTATACAATGTCAATGTTTTCTAATTATATAGGTGTTAGGTTATCTAGGCTTTATTTATTTACATGGATTTATTGGTATGGCTATAAGGTTTTTATTTTGATTTGTTATGTTTATTATATCTTTTTTTATACAATGTGCCTATACCAAAGCTAATGGGTTGTTTTTGTTCTATTGTAGGGGTTGTGCCATCATTCACTGTTGCTATGATCACTTTAGGACATGCTGAGGAGAAACTTGTCCTCAAGTTTGATGAGGTGGATTTAGTGTAGCATTAGTTGCCTAGCCAAGCACCAAGATACATCCAAGCAAGGATTTCCAGTGAAGGTTTGCTTGATTTATTCATGGCTTCTAGCCTATCCATACCTATCCAAGATATGGTGAATATCATCGACTCCTTTAATAAAGAAGTAAAGAAACTCATCACCCACATTCACGGTGTTCCTATCATGTTGGCCATCAATGAATCTACCTTCAATGACCTCTTTGGAATTCTTTGTGAGGGCATGAAGGTTGCCACGAAACCAAGGAAAGAGGTTGACCTTAGGGAGGATGTGAAAAATGGCTAAACACTCATCATGGCTACTATGTATTGTCTCTAGACCATTGCCAGGTTGTAGAGGCAAACAAGATGTATCCATTGTTCCAATCTTTGGTGTTTCCCAGTTTTTTGTCACAGAAGAAGATCCTAGGCATTAAATAAGCTTAGACCATGAAGAAGGTCCTCATTGAGGGTGCTTAATTCAACTAGGTTATCAACTTGGTTTTTGAGCTACAAGGAAAGATCTTAAAACTTTGAGACAACCTTGAGATGATATGCCATATGCACTTTTCATTTTTTATGGCATATCTAAGGAGGTTTGCGAAGTTCCTGATGGTGAAGAAGGATCGACAATGGGTAAGTCATGATACATCCCAATTCTCTAAACCTTGGGTGAAACGCATTGTTCCAACCATGCAAGTCCAACACCCATTAGTGAAGGACGTTGGTGAATCACTATCTATTACCACTATGAAATTTAGTGGTATGCATTGTCCTTTCCCTAATAGCATGGGGGCTAAACCCCAAGTTACCAATGGAAATACTAAAAAGGCCAAGGTATTATGTGTTGAGGCTAATAGGGTAGCTAGAGCAAAGTTGAATAGGCCTATGGTTGAGGAGACAACACTAGTTGTTGAGCAACTTTTGAAGAGGAGGCTCATTGTTAGACTTGGCCAAACACATCATGTGATTTTGGGTACATTATACTTGTTCTACTTTTGTTTGAGTTATTTTGCATTTATGTTTTATGTTATATAGTCATGTTACTTTTTTCTTAGGCAAAATATGCAAAGTTGTTACACATTTTGTCTTCATTGTTCTTGTAGGTAAATAACAAGAACGGGCAACCCAAGCAATAGTAGCAAAGGTAGAAAAAAAATACCTAGAGAAGGAGGCTCTACAACTACATGAGGATGATAGGCTATCCAATGCCACTTTGAATGCCCTTGATGTTATATTTAAAGGTTCACAATTGGGTGAACCTTGCTTTATTATCTCGGATGATCTTTCAAGTACCTATGAATTTTATTTTATATGTTGCATCTTGTAGTTTCATGTTTGAACTTGATTTTAATTATTAGATTATGGTCATGCTTGTTGTAGCTTCTAAACCTTAACCATGTGCTTCAACCTCTACGTTTTGCATGAAACCATGGGTGGAGGTTCCTAACAAAATGAAGTTATGCATGAGATGGCCGAAGACATGATTGATTAGTTGCAATAGATTGCTACTGATGTTGGTAAGAACCTTAGCTTATTTAAAAGTGTTTTGATCATTTTGTTATTCACTATCCACTAGTTTTGTGTGCTCACCTTTTTTTTATTATTTGTAGTGTCCAAGGTTGAAATGGATTCCAACCATGTCATTAAGATTAATGAACTACCCAACCTACCACTTGATGTGGAGAATGTTCCACAAAATTTATATGAAAGTTCCATCACATTTGCACTCTCCTATGCCAAAACTTCATGGGAATGTTAATGTTTCAATGAGTTCCTATGATAGCAAGTTGTAACATTGGAAAGGAAAAATAAAAAGTAGGTTGAGGATATTAAATACCTTAGGGATCTCAAGAAGTTTATGGAAGCCCAAGTGGCTAATAGAGACTTCTTACAAAGTAAGAAGATAGAATGGTCATGGTATTGGAACACCATCCATAGCAAGGTTGCTCATACTAGGAACCTTGCAGAGTAGAAGTTACAAATGGACTTATTGGATCGCAAAGCTAGGGAGTGGAGGGACTATTGTGCTTGGGTTCTTGAGTGGGACCAGGCACAAAAGGAGCACAAAAAGAAATAAAAGGTTTAACAGGAGAGTTACCTATAGTGGCTACAAGAAGAATCCATAGAGAGGCAAAAGCTAGAGTTGTTCATGAAGGGAATCAATGCAGGATATGCCTTCAAGCTATTTGAAGGCTCTCTGGTAGTAGCTGATTCTTCCACTCCTTAGGTCACTACTGCTTTTGGGAAGGTGACCACTCTTAACTTTTCATGGGAGCCACCTACATGGACCAAAATTGAGGAGAGAAACATCTTGAATTGTATTAATCTTGGGGAAGTGAATTGGGCTAACATGACTGAACACTAGATTCTCCATCATCTAGAGGTTAGTCTTCAAAACTTCCCTACAGAAGATGCTACCCCTGAATCTTCCTAGGTTTTTTTATTTTTAATTAATTTCTTTTATTTTA
The DNA here is from genome assembly GCA_015680685.1 of Gnetum montanum. Lineage (NCBI taxonomy): Eukaryota > Viridiplantae > Streptophyta > Gnetopsida > Gnetales > Gnetaceae > Gnetum > Gnetum montanum. The sequence continues at coordinate 357,335 of MNCI01004529.1, forward strand.
TTATATTTTAGTTTAATTTAATTTGTAATTTAGTTATGTTAAATGCTAATTAAACTTTTATTCTGATTAGTAAAGGTACCAGGTGATAGCAATGACCCTAGTGGTAATAACATTGAAGATGCTCCTCCTCCTCTAGTTAGACCTTAGTCCTACCAATTTGATCATGCCTTTGGTTATTTTTGTTATTATTGACGTTATGGTGTTGTGGCTATTTTTAGTTGTTGGTTGTTATGAGATTGTTCATTATTTTTTATGTTATTACTACACAGTGTAGCCATGGCTACCAAACTCCTATTTATTTTATATGTCATTTGAACTTTTGTCACACTATGTGACTATAGTTGTGGGCCATGGACATTTTGGTTATTATTACTATTTTTAAAACTTTAATTTTTCTTATATTTTCTAGCATTTTTAATTTTATGCATTTTATACGTTTTACATTTCATTCATGTTATAAGGCTACATTGGTTAAAACATATGATTATAATGCAATAATCTGTAAAGTAAAATATAAATTAACTTAGAAAACAAAATGTAAACTAAGGAATAATGGCTATAAATAGGTTGTAAAAGTATTGCTAGTTTTAGGCCTTGGTAGGCCACCAGTTTAAGGCCTTGGCAGGCCATGCATTGCTAGTTTTAGGCCATAGCAAGCCATATTGTGACCAATTTCAGGCCATGGTGGTCATAACTTTGCCAGTTTTAGGCCTAGCAAGCCATGGCAAAATTTTTATAGATTTTCCAAGTTTTAAAATTGTTATGATATTTTTTACATTTTATATTTGAGAATAAATAAGACATAAGAATGTAAACTGTAAATAAGGATAAATCATAGGTTACACGTGAAATAAAGCTAAAACAAGGAAAAATAAAGTAATGTAAAGTGATGCATGTAAATAAAGTTTAAACTAGGCTAAGAAAATAAAACAAAAGGCTACACAATTATTGGCATAGGGGTAGGCGAATAGGAAACATACATTAATTGTGCAAGTGTTTCCACTTTGAACTGCTTCTCTACATCAACATTGTTGATTTCCAAGGAAATCACACTATCATCATGAATAATTATTTCACCTACCTCATAAGGTAGGTGAATTTCTTGGTGGATACATGAAAAAATAGCTTGTAATTGAGCTGCCTGGATGAGATTAAATCCTAATGTCTCTTCGACCACCAAGAATTTTGCTGTTGTGGGGAATTATTTCCTTGCTACAAATTCCAAAGAAATGGAGCCTTTGACTACAACCTAAGATACATTAAAGGATTTGAGAGTAGAACTAGAGGTATGTTGCACGTGTTCTATTAGACCCAAACATTTAATAATGGTATAGGGTATGACATTAGTCACCACTCCATCATCAATGTAAACCATGTGCACCTTGTACTACCCATCCCTTATTGTTATGAAGATAGGGGCCTTCATTGTTTTGCCATCATGGGAGCTGGTTTTGACCTCAATGTTACAAAACACTAGCACCATTGACTTCTGTTCTTCCCTAGGTGAAGGTGGTACCATTACATTTTGGATGGACTCTTCACTTGTAGGGATGTCTTTGCTAACAAGAATTAAAGTCAACTTTTCACTAAGGCTTTGCAATATACAACAAAAGTCATTACCAGGTCATACAGGCTCAAAGAAGTATTCGTTTGTTTCAAAGACTGCTTGACCTATTCCATAGCATTAAGGAAGTCTTTGTCATGGGTTATTAACTTCTCATTCTTATTGATTTTAACATCCTCCATGCATCCCAAGATGCAAACTTCCTATTTTAGCAAGTGTGGTTTGACCTTTTTCTTCTTTCCTTATGGCTTGCAATCCTCCTTGGTTGACTAGTTAAAGTAGCCTGAACATTAGAGCTCATGGGGATGGATGAGATAGGAGTGGGATTTGGTGGGCCTACCTCCTTCCATGCCTTATCCTACTTATTTTCTTTGTCTTTAGGCTTTGAAATAGACTTCTTGCATTGTTTAGCTAGTGATTTCTTATGGTTGGACTGCAAAGACGTCATCGCATTAGCCATCATGGAAGGACATTACTCAGTTGTAGTTATGGATTTGGTTGTAGCAAGAGGGGCCACTCTAATCATGAAGGATTTCTTAGGAGGCATTGATGATGGTATCCTTACAATAAAAGGAGTCCTTAAACTAGAAAAAGTTTAGGGACCCCTTTCATTATGAGGAGGTACTTGAATCATGAACAGATCCCATAAAAGTCTTGATTTTTTGTTCATGTTGAATACTACTATGATGTATGGACTATTGTTGACATTCAACAGGTCCTTGTAGACTTGCATGGACTAGTTTTGTGGCCTAACTAGGTTAGAGGCATTGAGCACCAACTCTTCATTATCTATCATCTTCTACAGGTCATCCTTTAGGACTAGGCAAAAGTCAGTATCATGACCTAGCATTTGATGATAATAATAGAATTAGTCAAGTTTTAAGTACTTCGATATAGGTGGGTCATCCGGATCCTTTGTGATCTTGCATAACCGATCATGCCTCTTACAGGCATTCTCTATCATTTGTTTGTACTAGATCCATCCACTCTTAAGCAACTAATCAAGGAGTTTAGATGATTTCAAGGGTAACCTAGGGTACTTTGACCAATCTTTCCTCTCAAAGTTAGGCCTTATGTTCCTTGATGTATAGGCCTTGGATGTTGATGATTAGCTATTTGTGGTAGCAACCTTGGGTTGACTTGTCTTTGGCCCTTATGTGGTTTTGCTAACTTTGGCCATAGTGGCCATGGCTTCATGATTTTTCCTACCCTTCTCCTTGTCCTTCCACGAGTGTTGATTTTTATATGCCATGTAGGCAGGGTCATGGCTAGCCTCAACAACATCCTCTATGTTCTTGATTTGTAAGAAGGCTTGATTAAGTGATCCCAAGTCTAGATAATGAAGTTGAGACTTGATAAAGTCATTGAAGATCCTTCTAAAGATGGTCAGAAGATGGATTTTGACTATGGGTTTGGGAATCTTGTTCAGTAGAGCATTAAACCTTTGGATAAACTTCTGAACTAGTTTAAGGGGCCCCTATTTGATTTTTATCAATTGGTCTAGGGTGGTATCTAGCTTCTAGTTGTACTTGAAATAATTCGCAAATTGTGATATCAAGTCCTCAAGCAAGGTTATGGAACCTTGAGATAATGTGTCATACCAATCATAGGTCTTCCCTGCAAGAGACATAAGAAAGATTTTCATTATTGTATGAGGCCAAGCATGTACCAACAGGAATTCAAAGTAGAAAGTGATCAAGCGAACATGTGGATCACCCTCATCATTATACTTGGTAAACTAGGGTATGGGAATGCCAGGGGGAAGATTTAATTATGGGACAACAAGACTCATAGAATCATCCTAATAGAAATCCATTATATTAACTATTTGGATATTTCAAGCTTTAAGCTTATGTTACTCTTCCATAAGGTCTTGGATAATTTGGAATGCCTAATTCAATCCTTACAGCATTTCCATGGGTTGTGAAGACTACACATATGGTTGTGGTATAAATTGGGAGACTTGTGGCCTCACAATGGGTTGTAGCACAAAGGGGAGAGGCTAAGTAATCATTGTTGAAAGGGGGCTAAATAATGAGAAGAAAGTTTGTGTTGATACATATGGAACAAAGGGGATGAATGGTGTATGTGACCCTTGGATTACTTGGGGTCCTAGTATGCGAGCAACTAGAATGAAGAATGGATGCACAGTGGAGAATGCCATGGGTGATGATCATGCAAACTGAGGCTATATGGAAAAAGGCATTAGAGGAGAAAAGGGGAGTTGATTAGGGCACAAATTATGCATGATGGGCTTCTATGATAGGTGTTGGCCCAAACATTGTAGAGTAAATAGGAGAAGAGGGTTGGAGAGCCTACACTATGAAAGAGGCAAGAGAGGATGAAGTGGGTGTGATGGTCTATGAAGCTAATTGTTGGAAAAGACTCCCAATGAAATTATTAGGTTTAGGCTTGACCTCAAACTCATCTTGTTTTTCATGTTGACTTTTCAAATTGGCCCTCTCACTCTACTCATCCATCTCAATTAGTAATATTCATGTATGGATGTCATTTAGCAAAATTTTATTGTAGGGGGAAGGAATGTACTCCTTCATATTTCAGTGAATCAACTCAAATTTACATTTAGACTTAACTTCTACCCTTGGAATGAGTAAGTTAGGTTGAATTGTTATGAAAATGAAGTTGTAGTAATCTTTATTTATTATGATAAAATCTGAGCTCTACCTCCTTTTTCAAAGTGATTTTCTATGCTTAACCACAACTAGGTCTTTCTAGTCATACATCCTTACTACATCTCGATTGGATGCCATGTCTGTCAAGTTGATGGGTAGAACAATGAGTTGCTAAAAGGCATTGATAGTAATTTAACTTATTTTTGAATTTCAAATTCCAAAAAGTGGAATTGCTTGATGTGCAAATAGATGTGGCCATGAAAATGGTTAGAACTAATACTACAAGTGTAGTACAGGTTGAAGTGGTAGTGATATGCACTACACTTAACAAAGTATGGCAATTTTAATATTAGTAAAAATAACTACACTAGCTTTTCTAGTAAGAACTACGCTAGGGGTAAGTGGTAAACACTTGTTTTGCTATGAAAAACTATTCTAGGGGATAAGTAGTGAATACTTGTTTTGCTTAGAAAAACTATGCTAGGGGGGTAAGTGGTAAATAATTATTTTTCCCAATAAAACTATTCTAGGATTACCTCCCCTTAAAAGTGTGCACTGGTTTTCAAAAGGTAACCATAAGGTGTTGATTTCCCTACACTGAAGTCTTGGGGAGAACAATGCTGGCTTTGCCACAAAATTTCACAACAAGGGGTTGGGTTATTGAGGGAAAACTACATTGGCTGTTAGAACATCCAAAGGCAAGTTTTAGCAAGGAAAAGTAACAAGTTTTGATGGAAACCATGCTAGCTTTGGGCAGTCTAGCAACTACTATGAAAATTTTGAGAACACCAAAATCACTTGTAACTAATATGCTGGGTATTGATTGTAGAAAAATGGACAACACCATTGGTTTTCCTAGCAAATTCTCTTAACAAAGCTTAGAGGGTTATAATGTAGATTCAAAGGTTTTACTTTTTAAAAAATATCTTTGAAAAGCAAAAAAGAAAGATTGGATGAAGAATTTGGGTGGAGGCCCTCCTTCTAGTATTAGAAACTATTGCACCTGAAACATTTAGTGCTAGAAAACAAAAAATTCTAAGTGAAGCAATTTAACCTTGGATCCCAAGGGCCTCTGAGAAAGAGAATCCAAGGCAACTTGGATAGTCTTTCCAATCACCAATGAACTTAGGAAGTATAAATGAGGATAAATAATTTAAGTGGCAATGCAGATTTGATTCAAAAGAAAGCACATAAATTAATTGTGGAATAAACTTGCACAACAAATTAACTATAAACTTTATTATAATAATAAAATATTAAAAGTATCAATAGTTTTACAAATTGTGTGTCCAAATGTACAGGGAGTTGCACAGATAAAACTTGAAGCCTATTGAAGCCAATAGTTTGCGTTCTACAATCAACCTCACGATCCATATACTTTCTAGCTTCAATTATCATAACTCCTTGCTAGTTATTTGGTCAAATATATAGCATTAATAACAAGAGGGGTAAATTATGTGCTTAACTTTTTGTTGGAATGATGCTACGCTAAGAGTCTCCAATGCTTATCCGATTGCAAATTTGCTCCAAAAAAGTCTCACAAAAATGTCAAATGTCTCAAGTGCTAAAGGAAAACAATGTCAAAACTTGTTCAATGTGTTCATAATTTTTCTTTATAGGACATATGATTGCTGATTTGGGATTGCAAATTTCTTCTATGATTGCTAACATATTAATGTGGCTTGCAGGTGTGACAGGCCATCATTTCCAATGTAGTTTTCTATTTGTGGTAAGTTTGATGCACCTAGGCCAACAAAACTATGTTGAATGCTATAAATAGCAAACAGACTTGGAAAACCATACTAGCTTCACCCAACTACATTGGCCTTGGAAAACTACATTGGCTTCATGGAATCTTTGTTGGCCTTGTTGGAACTATGCTACTCTTGGATAACCACACTAGCTTTGTGGAATCACACTCACCTTGCCAGGAAAATGAAAACCCAACAATTCTAATGCTTGGTGTGGGTGGTTTGAATGTAGTTTTATCTTTGACCAAAATAAAACCCATAAAAATAGCAAATTTGATAGTTCCCAAGGCATTTTTAGCCATTCCAAGCCTAAATATAGACATGACATAACTTTTTCTACTTAGGAAGTAAGGCTATAACAACTTATGAGGTATTTTTCAGCCCTAAAATGTTGAAAGTATGTGAGATTGCAGCTCATGGGCTACAAACCTCACATTTTACAATAAAGTTCAACCTAAAGTTTGATGGTGAAGGTTACAATGTTAAAAAGTTACAATAGGAATTTTCTTGATGGTGTTTTATAGTTTACCTAGGCTTTGATGAAATAGATCAAGAGAAAGAAAGGGAAGGTAAGGAAGAAGGCTTGGATGAGAAAGGGAATCACTTGTTGGAGATACAAATCATACCTTTGGTAGAAGCTACACCATTACAAGATAAACCAATCTTGAAGGATAAGGAGGCTTGCAAATGGATTAATAAGATGACTAGTTCCAAGTTATCAACCTCCTATGATAAGTTTTAATTAATGATGTAATGATAATATATTAGAATAAGCACATCAAGATTAACCTAACATGGTATTTGTCTTGTAGAGATGGAAAAGAGAATTTGAGCTTGTGTTAAGGATAAGTAATTAATGATGGGAGGGTTAGCAAAGGATATGGAGAGAAAGATGAATTTTCTCTATTTAGGTGAATGTAAGTATATATGTGATGTGTTTGATGTCAAATAAAATGTATGTTAATTGAAACTAACATAAGTGTTAACTACAAAGATAGAAATAAAACTAAATAAAGATTAGGTAACTTTTAAGGACCTAGCAATAAACATTGACATAGTAGAAGAAAGTGCTATAGTAGAGAAAATAAGTATGGCTCTATGTTATGAAAAAGATATGGAAGTATTAGCCATTAAGCAAGCCAATGCTAATGTTTTGCTATTGGATGCACTAGAGTAAGCATGGAAGAAATAAGAGGCACATGAGAGAGAAATAAAGATATCATCAAATTAAGTAGAACTACTAGAAGTAGATATACCTAGCAGCAAAATGATAAGACATAATCTTTCACTTCACACATATTGAAAAGTGAAAAATAACATCTTAGGCTTTTAAAAGACTCTTATGGAATGTAGAAGATCAACTTTGGCTATGATCCATTTAATGAGAAGTTTGAGAAACTCAACTATAGCATAGAAATGTTTGGGGCAAAGAAACCAAAATAATAAAAGGTGGTACAAGCTAGAGTACCATTAATTATTGAAGGAAAGCAAAGGCTTGTATATAAATAGAGAAATTAGGAGATGTTTATTCAACAAATGAATCTAGAAGAGTTATTTCTAAGTTTTTCCAATAATGCAATAATAACCACACTAGAGGAATAAAGAGGAGCTCCACAAGGGGAGCCTATGAAAGAGGAGAATGAAGAAGACATCATCCTAGAAGAGTTGAAAGCCTACGAAAAAGAGTAAGCTAATAATTTGCCAATGATTCCTACCTTTGTATTCAAAATCATAGACACATCAAACCTAAGTCTAGAGGAAATAGAGAAGAAAATTTTGGATATGTAAAGAGATACTCAAGATAAATCTTTTTTTTTTAACAAATTCTATCTAATTTTACCACATAGAAAATTAGATTAACTTTTTATTTATCTTTGGTGATGTGCACATCTAGGAGAGTAGCCAAGAGCTAGCTCTGATAGTAAATCTAGTGCCCATGAAAATTAGTAGTGATGATGAAGAGAAGCTAGGTACTAGAAAGAGAGACTAATGTTGCATGTCAGTAAAATAGCTTATAGGATACAGTTTTAATTTTAATGTAGGATATTGAAGTTTTTATATTTGATGCATAGTATCAGTTTTATCTTTGATTTGTAAGTGTGAATGACATTCAACATCAATTTATAATGACATAGTCAAATCTCTATGTAACATTTTGTAAGAACACAAATAAATAAAGGGACATTTTCTACATTTTTCCTATTTTGGCTATTATAGTATCTCATAGTAGCGTAGAAACAATGTGAACTGTAAAGCTTTATTATCTTCTTGTGTTTTACTACTCAACATCACTACCTAGTTATAAGCAACAATACTTAGAAATTAATAGTGAATAGGGATAAATGTTAACAAAAGAAAAATAATGCTATGAATTTGAAAGCAAAGTTGATCTCAATAGGCACTAGTAGCTGACCACCACTTCCAAATAGTTTTCATTAGAAAGTGATCAATAAGAAGTTGTTTAAAGTGATTCAAGGATTAGATGAATTTTTACCAATGATAATCTTGTAAGAGGTAGCATGGGAAGAATAAAGGAATTTCTTTCTTTCCCATAGAAATATAAACTTCACCGAAGCCTAAGTCAATAAACTCAATATTAATATTAGACTCATTCTTCAAGTCTATCAAGTATTTAATAACAACATTAGTAGTTTTAGGGTGAGAGTAAACTATAGACTTACCTACAAGTTTAACATGAGCGTTGGATGGTTTATCATTAACCCAAAATGGTTGAGTCTCAAGATTTAAGAGTGAAACACTCAGAATTTAGGTATCAGTAAGGATAATTAATTTGTAAACATAGAATGAAAAATGTATTTCCTAATGAATGAGGGATGAAACCACATGGTGTTGAGATAACCATGGGTATCCTAGTATCTCATTCATACCATGACATTCATGTATGATGATAAAAAGGGCTTCACACTATATGGAATTTCCAACAATAAAATGTAGCCTAATGTAACCTATGACTTCAACTTGAGTACTATTAAAAAAGGGATACTTGTATAGGTTTCATTTAATATTACCTAATCATGAAGATGAAAGCACTTGATAATAACCCATATGATCATGTTAGACCCTATGTCATCATCAATATGTATTAGTGGTATAGTAGCATTATGTGACACTTTGATCATTATGTATGTAGGTAGCTCATAGATCTTCCTAGTTTTCAAATGTCTTAATGTTCTTACTACAAAAGTTTTGATTATTAAATCATAATGAGAAATTTGGAGGCAGAATGAAATAACCTTAGTAAGGATAGAAATATCACTCAAAATCATAATCTTTTTAAAAATAATACATAAAACTACTCAGTGTTCCTTGGAAATTACAACAAGGTTGTAATGGCTGAAAAATTCAATGCTCAAAAACCAAAAATCTCAACACAGAACAATTTTAACTCTAATATCCACAAGCCTCAAAAGGATTAGAAGCATCTTAAACGGTCTAGCTGATCACTTAAGGACTTTAAAAATTTGTTATCGAATGATGGAAATGAAAATGAGCATGAATATATAAATGCAAAAAAAAAAATCAAACACTAATACTAGAATAGAGAATTCATGAAACAATATGGTCAAAAAAAAGAAACAACAAACTATATATTACATACTATAAAAGATATAATATTATTTGGAATAGAGGTTTAGATGATATAAACTGTTGGCTTTAAAAGCTTGCAAACACAAGGGATATTGTATAAAACTAGTGTGGGATGTAGGATGTGGTCTACATTGGATCTTCATTTGTATTTTTGTTCAATCTATACCACAATCAACGATGCTCCAATGATCTATGCTATAAAAAAAGACTATAAAAAAGGCTACAATAATGTCTACTCTATTGCTCAAAAGACCTCTCTTACTACCAAGTGATCTCTTTGCAAAATTTGCCAAAAGATCCAAAAAATTATGCTTGATTTAGTATAAATAGATCTCAGATTCATTGTGTTGGCATCTGTGATAGTTCCATATGCTCATTGGAGCATTACAGAATGTTTTGGGCCAATAGTACAGCATATGGGTTAAGAACCCAAGTATCACACATTGTCCTACATGCTACTAGAGTATGTGGAACTAGAACATGCAGTGTGTGAGTCAAAAGACTAGTTTTGGTAGTGTATAGAGCTTATTTTCATGGACCAAACTACAACGTGTAGGACACTAGCATTTTTTTTACTTTTTTTGCTAAATTTGACAGCGTATTTGGCATTTTTACCTTCACAAATTGGCATAAACTGAATTCACAACATGTGGGCTACAAATTTCATTTTTACACATTGAAAGTAACCCAAAATTTTATGAAAACAACGCCACAAGATAGGAATTTTGATGGAAAAACAAGGCTATTATTTTTACCTTTAGATATCCACCAAATTACATTGCAAATTCTAGTTACCAGTCTTCTTGTTGTCCATATGAAATTTCTTAAGGTGTTTCAGTAATGCTTCTTTTTTGATGTTTTGAGGATTAACCCAAGAGACATCAACAAAAAATGCAAAATAACATTGTGAGTTCATCACCAACACTCCCTCAACACAATTGATTCAGTAATTGTCGAATCATGTTAAGAATTGCTCAAAATAGTAAAATAAGGTCACAATAAGAAGTTAAGAGTTTGGGATGATATGTTGGTTACATGGGCTATTTTAATGGTTACATCTACTAATAAAGAGTTCCAAATGTGTTGACATCATGGTTGTGATCTAATTTCACCATCATGAGTACTTCTTGGTATGATTTGACATCTACTAAATCAAGTATGTAGAGGAAGTGTTGTTGATGAACTCGCGATGGTGTTTCACACTTTTTATTGATATCTCTTGGGTCAATCCTCAAAACATCAACAAAGAGGAACCAATGAAACACTTCAAGATTTTTCATGTGGCTAATAAGAAGCTTGGTAATTGGAATCTGCAATTTAATTTTGTGGGGATCTAAAGATAAAAACAATTATCTTGTTTTCCCATCAAAAATCCTAACATTTGGCCTTATTTTAGTAGAGTTTTCGATTACTTTTAATGTATAAAAATGAAATTTTTAGCCCACACACTGTGAATTTCATTCATGCTAGCATGTGAAGGCAAAAATGGCACATACACTACTAAATCTAGCTACAAAAATTCAAAAAATGCTAATAGCCCACATGCTACAGTTTGGGCCATAAAAATAAGCTCTATATGTTGCCAAAACTAGCCTTTTGCCTCACTCTCAACATATTCTAGTCCCACAGGCTGTGGTAGCATGTAGGACAACATGTGATACCTAGGTTATTAACCCATACAATATATTTTTGGCCCAAAAACATCATGTAACACTCTAATGAGCATATGAAACTATAATAGATTTTAGCACAATGAATCTAAGGCCTATTTCTACTAAATTGAGCATCATGTTTTGGATCTTTTGGCGAATTTTACAAAGAGATCACTTGGTAGCAATAAAGATCTTTTCAGCAATAGAGAAAACATTCTTACAACCTTCTTGATATTCTTTTAGCACATATCACTGGAGCAGCATTGATCACAATACAAATCAAGCAAAAAGACAAGTGCAAATCCAAGTGCAGAGTACACCCTACACGCTACACCAATTTTACAATACATTCCTTTTGTTCATAGGATTTTAAAGTCAACAATCTGTACCATCTAAATCTATGTTTCAAAAAATATTCTATCTTTTATAGTATTTAATATACAATTTGCAATTTCTTTTGTTTGGAAATATTGTTTCACTCTTTCTCTATTCCAATATTAGTGTGAGATTTTGTTTGCATTTATATATTTGATGAGCCAGAAAAATTTTGGTGCTAAATACCTTTAATTAGTATCTTTCTTTCATTGTAGAGAAGTCACCTTGTTTGTGATTGACCCATGAGTCATATCCTATGGATAAACGATTCAAAAGTCAAAAGATCATCAAGACATAAATGGTCAAAATCAAATCCAAACAAATTTCACACTTATAACCGTTACTCATAAGTAAAATTATGAACCATTATTCTAACTTCTAATCACAAGTTCAAGAATAAATATTTTTAATTAAAAAAAATTGGAGTTAAAGTTACAAGCATAGATGATGATGAGAATTACAAGGGAGACTTCACCTAAATTGTGATTCTGCCTTATTATCTGGATAATACAATAGCCCAACACTAGACTCTAACGATTTATGGCTGCCACATGGTTTCAACAAATTCTCACTTAATAATTCCTCAAAGAAATTATACTTCAACTTAACATGGTTTTTTCTTGGGAATCAATTCTGTACTTTCTCTTTTTATGTATACATATTTCTCTATCTATCTATCTATCTCTCTATCGATTTCTCTATCTCTCTATCTATCTCCCTATCTCCCTCTCTATTTATCTCTCTATCTATCTATCTCTCTATTTGAATCTTGGGCATGTATTTATACTTCAAGGGTATCTAAAATGAAATATGAGATAATCAATCCTTGTCATAGGCATCAATGTCAATTGATATTTGTTTTGTCAATTTCCATTGCAGCCTCGGTCTCCCATGATCATCGCCACAAGTCACTCATCTCTTCTTTAATCGTATCCAAATTTGTTCCTCCTGATCCTATCTATAGAAATCCATGATATCAATCCTTACTACTATTTCTATTTAGATTGATATCTCCTATATCGATCTTTATTTCAACCTCGATTTCAATCGATATTATCTTTATCAATCTTTATCACAACTTCAATTACCTACAATAGCCAAAATAAACGTCATTAGTTCATATAACTTTAGATAGCAAAAATTGATGATTTTCAATATGTCAAATGATAAAAAAAAAAGTAAAATATTATATCCATTACTATGTAACATAAAACATTTCATGAGGTTCAACACAACCCTTGACTAGCCTTTGGCCAAAGCCTAGCCATAAAGGTGAAAAAAAAAAACATAACCTCCCTTCCCAATACAAAAGAGATACTATAACAATATATATTAAAACATAACAGAACACCATGAACATAAACAAAAGTGGCCATCAAAACACAAAGTTTCAAAATAAATTATCATAATTTGGAGGCTGTATCAAGCCTCCAAGCTTACTTCCATGTCCATGTCCTCCTCAAACTAAGAGTGTTCTTCTCCTTCATCATCATTGTGGATTTGAGGGTGGACATGTTTTTCAATGTCTACCACCCTCTTATTTAGAGTGCCAGTGGTAGAGCAGAGCTATTATAGAACTAAGAGGATCTCCTGCTAGGTGGACTACACCATGCTGGTCTGAGACTTCAAATGTGGGTTTTATGTGGTGGGGTGGCAACTTATAATAGAAATCACTACCTCGAAAATATATTACTACATAAATATATTTTACTTTTCCAATTATCGATTCCTATCATAGCTACAATTAGGTTCAATATATTTTAGGTTGATTTTTATCACTCCAAAAATATAGATTAATATAGTGGAATTGCAGGTTGTAGATGTATCAATATTCATCAAAGCCACACTGATAAAAATCAAGGCATTATGGAAATTTCAGGGGATATTGATACATATCGAATTCAACTATATGAATTGATATGTATGTTAATTGACTTCTCTATCGCACTGATAAAATCTAAGGCATTTGGGAAAATCTAAAACATATTGATATATATTGATCAAGGCTACATGAATTGTTATGTGTATCAATTCATATTAATGCCACAATGTTCAAATGTGAAAAATTCATGGAAATTTACTCTTGTTCACACGAGATCATGTAAATCAATATCCATCGATATATTAGTGTTAAATCTTATCGATATAATTGAAAGTCTTATTGGAAACTTGGACCTTTGTTACTATCATCTCGATCCAGGTCACTAGAATTGACTATTCATGATATATAGATATATATATTATAGCAATACATCAAGACCACAATGTCTCATGATAAAGAAAAACTAGGATGTTTGTTATTTATCTACAGACATCGATACTTCGATATTATATTGGTACTTACATATGTCCTAATCACCCTAAATAGAGCCTATTGATGTCAATTGATATTATTATAATTTTATTTATAAATTATTTAAATATGGCCATTCATCTTTTTGATTAATGAATTCTTATTCTTGGATATGAGTCCACATATAACTCAGTTAGGAAGGCCCTTCCTAGGATTATTTAGGCTTAACATCACCTCACAAGGCTTGCTTTATTAGGTGTAAGAATGTCTTATATCCTCAAGGTCTAAACCTTTCCTATGATTTAAACATCTGAGATGCATTACCTACCTCTAACTCATTCTCTAACTTGTTCTTGGTTCAACTTCCAAGTTAGTTATACCTTACTATCATATCCTTTATTACTTGGTTATCCTTTGCCACCCCCCTCTCCCATGCAAACACCCCCCACCCCCCATACCTAATTAAACTAAGGTATGTAACATACCTAGCTTAATTAGCAAAGATAAATTACTAAAAGGAAACATGATCAAATGATATACCAAAAGCAAAAATTTCCCTAAGTTTTATATATCCATATGACTAAAAGGGTACCAAAAGTAATGGGTGAACGAGTGTTAGTATCCATCATTGGCCACCATAGTAGGGATCTCAACCACTGACACCTATGGAAGACATAATGGGAAACACAAAGAAAACCCATGCACAAAAGCACCACTAGTCAAAAGAGATGACCATGCAAAAGAAAATATGAAGATAACATAATAAAAATGAAAAACATAAATAGAAAAAGTTAAAAACAAGGTAAAAACAAAAGCAAAAAGGAAACAATACTCTAAGAAGCACAAAAAAACAAAAGCAATATAACTAAATAATAAAGTACGAGGAATGATTAGAAATGACGGTGTCCATTAAAATACTAACTATGGAGGAGTCACTCCTCCGCTGCTAACGTTATACCCTATTCTAAGATAGTAGCATTATTATTTGATTGGTAATCATTGCCTGACCTTTAAACACTCTACTTATAGGAGGGGGTTCTAATTGGATGCTTGAAGGTATGAGCCTAGAGCATCGTCCCAACTTTAACATTCTTATGGGAGTGTGGCTAGGCTAATGATGGAAGGTTCTTGTGGGTCATCTTTTTTTCATTCTTTCTTTTCATACTTTATTTTTTTCTCTCTCTTTTTTTATTAATTTTTTTATCTTTTTTTTTATTTACTTCTTTTTATTTCTCTCTTTTTTCCCACAAGAAATTAAATATTTGACCAAATTCACTTTGTAAAGGTTGCTCACATAGCATTGATCTTACTTGATATTAATAGGTGTGTTTACCACTAGAGAAATTAGGTCCAATATAACACACCCTTTCCACCTTAGTGATGCATCCAAGTAGGTATCTAATAGAAACCAAACACTAATAAGCAATACCATAAACTAAGCTACTTAGCCATCTTGACTTTTGAACATTGTACTTAAAGAACATTGTTTAAAAACAATGAAGTTTATTATGTATAAGACACTTATTAATCTAAGACTCACCATTAGTTGTATTTTGGGTTTAAACCTGCATATTTCAAGGTAGGAGGAGTTATCCTTCTCCCTTGCATTCCAAACATGATGCTATTGAATTAGTTATAGTCCCAACTAACAATAGAATTTCCTATTGTCCTCTACATTTTTCAAGGTAAAACTTGTAGACTATTGGTTTTCCCTTATTATATATAATATGATATGTAATTAAAACTTATAATTTCCTTCAAAAAATTTTCATTACAAGTAAAATTATTAAGGGAGTCCATTTTTAACAAATAAAATAAAATAAAATAAAATGGAAAGAATTTATACCTTTTTTGAATATTCAATTTAAATTTTAAAAATAAAAAAAAATATACTAAACCCTTGATGAAGATTGACTCTACCAGCCTCTCTAGCAACGATGCCAAATTAATGAGCTAGGAAAAAATCGGTGCTATACACCTTTAATTATTATCTTTCTTTCATTGTAAAGAAGTCACCTCATTTGCGAATGACCCATGAGTCATATCCTGTGGAGGAATGGTTCAAAAGTCAAAAGATCATCAAGACAAAATTGAATCCAAAAAAATTCCACACTTATGACTATCACTCATAAGTAAAATTATGAACTTTTATCCTAACTTCTAATCACAAGTTCAAGAATAAATATTTATATTAAATCAAATTAGAGTCAAAGCTACAAGCATAGATGATGATGATAATTACAAGGAAGACTTCACCTAAATTGTCATTCTACCTTGTTGTCTAGACAATGTAGTAACCTCAACAACCCAACACTAGACTCTAATGGTTTATGGCTACCACAAGGTTTCAAAAAATTCTTACTTAATAATTCCTCAAAGAAATTAGACTTCAACTTGACGTGGATTTTTCTTAGGAATTAATTCTATACTTTCTCTTTTTATGTATACATATTTCTGTATCTATCTATCTATCTATTTATCTCTCTATCTCCCTCTCTATTTATCTCTCTATCTCCCTCTCTATTTATCTCTCTATCTATCTATCTCTCTATTTGAATCTTTGGCATGTATTTATACTTCAAGGATATCTAAAATGAAATATGAGATAATCAATCCTTGTCATAGGCATTAATGTAAATCGATATTTGTTTTCTCGATTTTTCTTGCAACCTCAATCTCTGGCAATCATCGCTGCAAGTCACTCATCTCTGTTTTGATTGATATCTAGATTTGTTCCTCTTAATCCTATCTATAGAAATCCATGAGATTGATCCTTATCACTATTTCTATTTGAATCAATATCTCCTATATTGATCTTTATTGCAACCTTGATTTCAATCAATATTACTTTTATCAATCTTTATCACAACTTCAATTACCTGCACTAGCCAAAATAAACATCATTAGTTCATATCACTTTAGGTAGCAAAAATTGATGATTTTTGATATGTAAAATGATAAAAGAAGTAAAATACTATATCCATTACTATGTAACATAAACCATTTTACAAGTTCAACAATATTCATGCTTGTTTTAATTTCCATCATTTAGTAGAGACTTTTAAAGTCCTTAAGTAATTACCTAGATCATTTTAGGTGCTTGAGATCCTTCTAAGGCCCATGAATCTTGGAGTTAAAACTATTCTATGCTAAGATATTTTGTTTTCTAGCACCAAATTTTTTAGTTGTTATAATTTCTAACACTAAAAGGAGTGTCTCCCCCTAACTTCACAACTTAAAAAAGCCTATCTACAAATATATTCTTTATTTTGGGTTTTCCAAAACCCCATGGTGTGATACTATAATCAGTTTCATTTTATAAAAAAAAATTTATTACTACATTTGCAATTACAATGTGCAATGTTTCCCCTATTTCTTGCATTTCCCAATTTTAAAAAATTAACTTTCATAGATTCAATGCATAGCATTGCTCCAATTTCATATGTTGTCTTTGTTGACCTTTTGGTATGTCAAAACCTTAAGGAAAATGGAGATCAAAGGATGTTTGGGTAGTGTTGTATTTGTAGGACAAGATTATGGATGAGAACAAGATTATGGACAAGGACTTCATAATAGGCATGGATAAGGATCTCGTAACCAATTTAGGAGCAAGAGCAAAGGACTCATAAGAACATCATCAAGAACTTGTGGAGCATGCAAAAGTTCAAGAGCAACAACAAGGAACAAAGATTTTAAAGAAAAAAGTAAACTAAAGAAAGACATCTCCAAGAAATAGCAGATGTCTTCGATGAAGCAAAGGAAAATCATAAAGAAATCTCCAAAAAATAGTAGACATCTTGGCCAAATTGAAGGTTTGTTAGACAAAGACATCTTTAAAAAATAACAGATGTATTTTGGTGAGAAAGATGTCTCTGTAAAAACATCTTTCTAGTGGAGAAGATGTCTCTCGCAAATGAAGTTTTGATGCAGAAAGACATCTTAGCCTCTAAGAAGACATCTCTAGTGATCATTAGATAGTCAATGCACAAATTCCAAGGTGATTTCAGAAACATATTGGCTATAAGAATACTTCCTTTCATTTGAAAAATCAGCAAGCATTGTGTACTTTCAAGTGTCATTATCAAGCAATCATTGTAATCATCATTCTCTTGTTATTGTTCCTCATTGTACTATCTTTTTTTCATTGTAATTGGTCACAGTGAGTTGTACCTCAAAGTACAAGGATTAGCAAACTTAGTTGCATTGATTCCTTATAATTGTTGTTCTCTTTTGTTGCCCTACAGTGTTGTTGTACTTCTTGCGGGAAGGCATGTTGCTTAAGCTTGTTAGAATCCTGTGGGATTGAGTGTTAGTGTAGTGTCACAACACTCTAGAGTAGAGATCAAGTTGTAAAGGTTATGGGATCTTGGAAACCATATTCTAAGCTTATAGGGACCTTGTGGCATCGAGTATATTCATAGCGTCAAATCACTCTGGAGAGGAGCTTGGAGCTTATATAGGGTGTGGTACCCTTCAAACCACATTTTGAGAGTAATAAAGCCTAGAGGTGTGCTAGTGAACTACCCTCTAAGTGTGGAATACCCAAGTTGGGGAACCACATTAATTTTGTGTATGTTTTATCTCAAAGAATTTTTAATTTGGAAAAATTATTCATCCCTCACTTCTAAGTTCAATGATCCTCAAGTGGTATCAAATCCTGGTACTCTTCTTCATCATCAACTACAAGAGTGAACAATGGAGGGGACATCTTATACAAAGCTACCCATGTTCAATGGATTTTACTTCACCTATTCGAAAGATAGGATACAAAGATTCTTTAAATCTATGGAGTTTAAAGTTTTGGAGTCCATCCTTAAAGGCTACACTCCACCTATCAACAGCTCCACCAAAACCATCAAGCCCCACAAAAAATGGATACATGAGAAGAAAGATAAGTTTATGTTTGATTCAAAAGCCAAAAAAATTTTATATTACACTTTGAATAAATCTAATTTTAATGGGGCACTGGGTTGTAAAACAACCAAATAAATTTGGCAACCATTAGAAGCTACATATGAAAGAACCTCTATTATCAAACAATCTAAATTGTTAGTTTTGAAAAGCGAATATGATAAGCTTAAAATGAGAGTAGGTGAGAAAATAAAAGATTACATTTCTAGAGCAAATGATATTATTGTAGCCATTAGAGGAACTAGTAAAGATTTTCCTGAGAGCAATGTCATCATGAAAATGATTAGAACACTTTAGCTGGAGTTCAAACCAAAGGTCACAGCAATGGAGAAAATCAAAGATTTCTCTACTCTAAAATTTGAAGAGCTTCAAAGTGCTCTCATTGCTTCTAAAATGAACCTCATAAGTAAAGGATATATTAAGAAAAATCCATCTAATGAAGCATCAAAGTGTCACATCAACAGATCCCTATGGACATGGCCTTGTCGACGAGTCCTCGTCAACATGGTGTTGCAGTGTCGACGGGTCGCATTGATGTAGAATTTCCTACAATTATGAGGCCATGTCAATGCAACTCCATAATAAAGTCTATAAATACTTATACTCCCATCATGTATTAGCATTCTTTGGTCAATAAAGTAGCTGAACTATTGAAGTTTTATTTCATAGTCTTAGAGAATAATCAATGAGTGCCTATGGTGTGGATTTGAGTCAGTTGTATAGTGTCTTATTTGAGTGGAAATGTACCTGGACACATTTCATTTCATAAATGGCAATAAGATCGAGGTTGATTCTTATTCATTGCAACACTTTGATTTAGATTAAATTTGCTTTCCATGTAATTTATGCTTCATATACTTAGTTGATATTTATATTTCCATGCATATTAATGAACTGGTGGAATGAGTGCAACTAGTTTCGAGCATAAACACATATTCGCTTGGTAATCCCAACAGCATTATTGCTTGGTTCGCCTAGTAGCATAGTGCTTGGTAATCCCAGTAGTGGATACATGGGTTCATGACGTGTACAACAAGCTAGGAACAGGGACTAACTGCCTGTAGGCTAGTTTAGACTTTATGTTTCATTGTTACTTAGTTTAAATTATTAGTTTCCTTATTATCATTAGGAGAATCATAAGGCCAAAACAACATCAAGAATCATATGCCTCACTTTGGACTAAACCATACATGACAAAGCTACCGCTAGTCCAAGTGGAAAGACAATGAACTACAATCAAGGCATAATGACCTAGATGCATAGCTAGTCCCATCCATAGAAGTTGATTGGATTGTGCGTAAATGCTTGTGATTCATATGGTTGGGCATAGGGGATACCTCATCACTCATCACCATCACTCTAAAGACTACCTCCAAGGAGAAGAAGCTCACTGAACATGATGAGGGCATTAAAGATGAAATTTCCTTTCTCTTAAGGAACCTACAATGATTAATAGTAAGAAGAAGCAAGGGGCCAAATCAGCAAAGATCCAATCTATACAAAGGTAAAGAAACAGGTAAAATCTTTTCAAATTCTAACATTAATTTCTCTTCTATAGAATGTTGGATTTGTGATGGAAGAGGACATATGGCCTTCAAATGTCCTAGCAATAGCAGGATGCAACAAAATAATAAATTCAATGATGAGAAATTGAAAAAGACCAACTTATACACAAGTTCGGACCATGGTGAACAAAGTGAAAAGGAAGTAGATAAAGCTACTAAAGATTCTCAACTCATATGCATGGCTCTAACAAAGGAAGATTCACCTCAAGCCACTGATGATCTACAAGGTAACAATGATGAAATTTATAGTGAATTATGAGAAGAGATTCTCACCCTTCATTTCTTAATTAGAAAAGTAAAGAAATTTTTGAATAGAAAACTTGATGTAATTCATACTGAGTTAAAAGAAGAGATCTCAAACATAAAAGCTTAAATTCATCAACTAACCCCTATGATTAAGGGTTGCATAAGCCTTCAAGAAAGAAATACTTGTGAACTACCTAAGAATGAAGATTTAGAAAAAGTCTCACAAGAAGATTCTAGCTCCAAGGTAAGCACAACCAGGTTTGATAATCTCATAGGTAAGGAAAATACTTTACTTATCCATAAAAATTGTTGTATTAATCAAAAGCTCAATTATTTTCATGATAATCAAAATAAGAGTGATACTTGGTCTTGTCAAAAGGAGTTTGGTAAATATTTTTTGCAGATAGTAGTTAAAAATGAAAAGGAGTGGAGAACTGAAAATTTTCTCAAAGAAATAAATGATGCAATAGGTAATCAAGGATTTATTCATAAAGGACATGAATAAATAGAATCATCATGAAAAATATCTAATGAAAGATAACCAAAAGGTACAGAGGTGCTTAATGATAGAGGACCTCATCTCAAACTTCACTAGTCTTCATCCTCTCTATTGCAAGCAAGGTAAGTCAAGGTAAGGTTCTATCTCCTTGCTTGCTAAATTATGTAAGTCCAAAATTATTTTTGATTTGTAGGATGCTAACCCTAGATTAGCACTTATTAGAAATTTTTTGGTATTTTCCTTTGTTTGGTGTAACTAAATGTATGAACGTTTATTGTGTGGCATTTAAACAAAATTTATTAGATACTTAGTTTGGTTGCATTCACAATGAACTATACATTGTTATATTCTTTTTGAACATTCAAGATATTAAATTGGTTTCTCTAATAAAAATCATGAAGTTTGTTTTAAAAAAAACCTTTTTAGAGGAACTATTAGTACTAATAGGAGGTTCTAGCTTCCACAGTTGACTTTAACATTGGTTTGCAGGGTTGGCACTTTGATGAGAAAAGATTAAGTTGAACCAAAAATAGCTTTAGAATCTTCAATTTTATAGGGGAAGCCTATATCTATTGATTGATTATCATTCAAGGAGACACCAATATAGGGGGAGTCCTTTGATGCTTTTATTGAAAGGCACTCTAGGAGAAAATCTTCATTTCAACTCTTCCTCATCAAAAAAATGATGAGCAAACGAAAGCCTTTTTGGTAATTTGTTTGAACATCCTTATTGTTAAATGCTCCTGAAAATTTTATGACCTAACTTGAGAGCTCTCTTGGTTATTTTCATTCTAAGTACCTACGATCGTCATCTTTAAGAATCTTAAGTACTTTCCTTGGTACTCAAAATGGTGTTCCCAATTTCTTTTGATAAAACCTAAAGTATATCTATGTAGATAGATATTTTGGACAATAAATGTTTGATTGTGGTTGATCTTTTATACATTTAGGGTGTTAGTATATGTTTCTTTATCTGGTATCATGTTTTTACATGCTTTTACCTTCTTATATTAAGAAAGTATTCCTTGTATTAATATGTGGTGTTAGCTTCATTAATACGCACTTATAAGAAGATATATTTGGTACTATCAAAATATTTAGTTTTGTGAATGTTTGTGCACTATGTGATTACCTTTCTAATTATATATGAATGGTTGTATATTCTTATGGAAAAATCATCATTTCTAAAAAGCCTTGATTTAAAGCTTCTCATATATTGTATTCTGCATAGTTTCAATCTAGAGATGCTATTTAATTGATTATCCAAAAGGATCCTTGGTTTTGAAATAGGATATTCATTAAAATCCTAGACTTGTTGTGAATTTTGGGGTAAACAGATAAAGGGTTGTTCTTAATATAAACGTTTTAGTCCTATGAAATGTCTAACATCAATTTTTTTAGATGCTTGACTTTGCTACAAATTCTTTCATGAGGAATGATTCATATGCAATGAATTTTCATATGTTTTTGTTCTAAAATGATATATCCTTAGTAACAAATTCTACTTCTTATAGTATAACATTTTCCTTAAAACTATGACATCTTTCTCTTCCTTCATTCCATTTTTTGTTCATATCCAAAAAGAGGGAGAAGTGTTTAATAGCTCTATTGTGATTATACTAACCAATTTTCTTAAGTTTTGGACATTACAAAAAGGCGAAAGATTATTGACCTTTTGGTATGTCAAAACCTTAAGGAAAATGGTGATCAAAGGATGTTTGTGTAGTGTTGTGTTTACACGACAAGATTATGGACAAGAACTTCATAGAGCTTTGGCAAGAACAAGATTATGAACAATGACTTCATAATAGGCATGGACAAGGACCTCATAAGTAATTTAGAAGCAAGAGTAAAGGACTCATAAGAACATCATCAAGAACTTTTGGAACATGTGGAAGTTCAAGAGAAATGACAAGGAATAAACATTTTAAAAAGTAAAAGAAACTAAATAAAGACATCTCCAAGAAATAGCAGATGTCTTGGCTGAAACAAAGGAAAATCAAAAAAAACATCTCCTAAAAATAATAGACATCTTAGTCGAATTGAAGGTTGCTTAAACAAAGATGTCTTTGAAAAGCAATAGATGTCTTTCTAGTGAGAAAGATGTCTTTCCAGTAGAGAAGGTGTCTCTCCCAAATGAAGTTCTGATGTAGAAAGACATCTTAGCCTCGAAGAAGAAATATCCAATACAATTAGGTAGTTGTTGCACAAATTCTAAGGTGATTTCACAAACATATTGGCTATAAGAAGACTTCATTCCATTGGGAAATGAGTAAGCTTGTGTACTTTCAAGTATCATTATCAAGTAATCATTGTAATCATCATTCTCTTGTTCTTGTTCCTCATTGTACTATCTTTTGTCTATTGTAATTGATCAAAGTGAGCTATACCTAAAAGTATAAGGATCAGCAAACTTAGTTACATTCATTCCTTGTAATTTTTATTATCTTTTACTAATCTATGTAGTTGATGTCCTTCTTGTGGGAAGGCATCTTGCTTGAGCTTGTCAGGATCTTGTGTGATTGAGTGTTAGTGTAGCACCGTAATAGTCTAAAGTGAAGCTCAAGTTGTAAAGGTTGTGGGATATTGGAAATCATATTCTAAGCTTGTTGGGACCTTGTGGGATTAAGTGGATTCATAGCATTGAATCACTCTGGAGTGGAGCTTAGAGATTGTACATGGTGTGGTATCCTTCAAGCTACATTTTGAGAGTAACAAAGTTTGAAGGTGTGCTAGCAAGCTACCCTCTAAGTGTGGACTACCCAAGTTGGGTAACAACATTAATTTTTGTGTGTGCTTTGTCTCAAAGAATTTTTAATTTTAGAAACTTATTCACCCCCACTTCTAAGTTCAACAATCCTCATTCTTTGCAATTGGTATGCATATTGCTTTCTCCATTTACTGTGTTTATAGTTTGCAATTTTTGTTTTTAAATATACTAAAGCCTTTTTACATTTTTCTTAGTCTTGTCAAATATGATAGAAAAAAATTTTAAAAAATCATTCTTACAATTGTAGTGTGAGTTATTTTCCCCATTTATGTTATTACATTTTAACCTAAATTTACTGCATATATTACATCACACATGCTATAGCTTCACATGCTACAACTCTCATATGCTATAGCCTCACATGTTATAGCCTTATATACTACAAGCTAAAGCTTGTTCAAAACATCAAAAATCTTATAAAAAATTTGCCTTATTTGACTAAATAGTTAGTCTTCTAAATTTTTTCCTTTTGTTTCAACTATTTCACTGCATGACATAGTATCCATGGCTACTAACCAACAATATGTTTGCATCTATGACCCTAGGGACCCAGTTGTAATGGAGCACAAGTAATCTCTTAGGCTGATGAAATGCAACTCTGCACACCATGACATTATCAATGAGTATTATAATTTTATTTATGCAAACATCCAAGCTAGTCTATCTATCCCACATAAGGAGTTAGACTTCAAGCATGAGTTTGAATTTGTTCATATGAATAAAAAGGAGTATGTCCCCTCCCCATATAACAAAATTGAGCTTTTAAAAATTTATGTTAACTTGTTAGCTCAAATGGTATATGTTGATGAGGAAGTTATGATAAGTGAGAAGGGTAGTTTAGGACAAGACCAAGAGGATCAGGATAGGTTTAATAAATACTATGACAATGATTCCTATGAGAAAGAACCCCTACAACAATATGTCTCTAACTTGTTCATGAACAACCCCTTATACTATATGCAAGTGATGCCTACCACCACCTTGGGTTAGACTTCCTAGCTAGCTTCCTAAGTATCTTCCGTATTCACAACCATATTCTTCACAACCCAACCTCATTCCACATTTCCACCATTCATTACCTCTTCCATGTCATCTTCTTTTGTCACCTTGGCGAGCCCTACTTTAGGACCTTAAGTCCTCCAAAATTCTTAGATCCTAGATCAAGTTTTTTAGCTAATCTAAAACCTTATTGATAAATTGAAGAAGCTTGAGGCAAGTACCAATGAGATGATAAAAGTCATGAACTTTTACTAAGATGATCCTATAAGCCCTAATGTCTTGAAAATAACTCTTCCTATAGGTGTCTCCATCCCTCACTTCACCAAGTATAATGGTGAGGGTGACTCCAATGCCCATCTAACTATCTATCATTCAAAGTACCTATTGCTATAGGCTTGGCCATGTATAGTGTTATCCATATTTTCCATATCCTTGACTAGAAAAGCTCTTGACTAGTATCAGGCACTACCTAAAGGATCTATTTTCTCTTTGGATGGCTTAATAAACCAATTCATTAACAACATCTAGTACAACTTGAAACCTAAAACAATGTTAGATCAACTCATGAAAGTAAACCCATCCAATAGTTTATACAAAGATGAAATGATACGCTTAATGAGATACACACACCCATCTTTAAAACACTTCTTTTGGGCATTTTCAAGAGGACAGTTAATAACTTTATCAAGTCTAAGCTTTATTAGTTAGATCCTCGATCCCTCAGTCAAGCCTTCTCTCAAGTCAAGAACATAGAAGATGTAGCAAAAGCCAGTAATGATCCTACCTATATAACCTACAAAAATCAACACATAAAATAGGATAGGGATAAGGGTAAACAAGCACATGTAGTTGTAGCTACATTGGCCAAAGAAAATAAAACAATGGTGGGACCAGAACCAACATAATCTAAGGCCCCTACCACTACTCCTCAACCATCAACATCTAATGCTTCCATGTCCAATCCATCAAAGCCCAACTTCAAGAAAAAAGATAGGTCAAAGTATAGCAAAATAGCCATAAAACCATTGCAACCTCTCGATTAGTTACTCAAGAGTGGATATATCTAATACAATAAACTATCTAAGAATGCTCATAAGAAACATGATCACCTATGTGGGATCGCTAAGGATCCCACTACAAGAATGAAAGATGATCCTCCCATGATCAAATACTTCAAGTTAGACAAATTCTACCACTATCATCAACTTCTTGGCCATGATACTAATTTTTTCTTAGCCCTAAAAGATAATTTATAGAAGATGATAAATAGTGGAGAACCATTCCTAGATGAGTCTAACACTATTAGGCCTCAAAATCAAACTATGCAGGTATACAAGGATCCCCTTAATGTTAGTAATGATCACTTCATCAAAGCTACATTCAATATCCATGACAAGCATAAAATTACTAGGGAACTATTTGTGGCTCAAGTACCTTTGCATAATGAATAGAGTTCTATGAGTTCAAGAACTATTGACCTTTTGGTATGTTAAGACATTAAGAAAAATGGAGAACAAGGATGCTTGTTTGGTTTTTGTATGCAGGGAAAGAACTCAGATTAAGCCAAAAGGAGAAGCTCAAAGAAGAAGGACATCTACAAGGTCTCAAGAAAGCATGCAAAAGTTCAAAGTGGATGGAAAATGAGCGAAGACTCCAAAGTTCAACTCCAGTGATCAAAGGAAATATTTAGTATTAAAGAGGTTATTATAGAAAGATGTCTCCAACAAACAACAGACATCTATCATCAAGCAAAGAAAACTTCCTGATGATGAAGATGTCTTGGCCAAGTTGAAGGTTGCTTAGATGAAGATGTCTTTCATAAATAGAAAAAGTCTTCCTTGTGGAGAAGAGGTCTCTCCCAAATGAAATTTTAATACAAAAAGACATCTCTATCTTGAAGAAGATGTCTCTAGTGATTCCTAGATAGTCATTGCACGAATTCTGAGATGATTTAGAAAACATCTAAGCTATAAAAAGATTTCACTCTCTTAGGAAATGTACAAGTGTGGAATGCAAGCAAGTGTCAATATCAAGCAATCATTGTGCAAATTATTCTATTGTATTTGTGTGCTTCATTGTGCTATCTTTTATACTATTGTTAGAGATTTGTTGTATTGTACATCAAAGTGCAAGGACCTACAAATTTGTTGCATCCTTTCCTTGTAATATTTATTTCTTTTTGGTTTCCCTATAAGGTTGATGTGCTTCTTACAAGAAGGTATCGTTCTTAAGCTTGTCAAGATCCTATAGGATTGAGTGTTGGTGTAACACCACAACACTCTAGAACGAAGCTCAACTTGTAAAGGTTGTGAAATCCTAAAAACCACATTCTAAGCTTGTCGAGACCTTGCAATATTCATTAGATTCATGATGTTGAATCACTCCAAAGTAAATATTAGAGTTGTATAGGGTGTGTTACCCTCCAAACCACATTTTGAGAGCAACAAAGTCCAAAGTTATGCATGCGATATACCCTCCAATGGTGGACTATCCAAGTTGGGAAACCATGTTAAATTTGATTATGATCTTTGTGGCTAAAAATTTTTGTGACGAACTTATTCATCTCCCCCCACCTTCTAAGTTCAATGATCATAAAGTGATATCAAAGCCTGGTACTTTTCATCATCAACTTCAAGAGTGAACAATCGAGGGGACATCTTATACAAAGCTACCCATGTTTAATGTATTTGACTTCACCTATTAGAAAGCTAGGATGTAAGGATTCTTCAAATCTATGAAGTTCAAAGTTTGGGAGTCCATCCTTGAAGGCTACACTTTGCCTATCAACAACTCCACCAGAACCATCAAGCCCTGCAACAAATGGACACAAGAGGAGAAAGATAAGTTTATGTTTGATTCAAAGGCCAAAAATTGTTTATATTGCACTTTGAATAAATTTGAGTTTAATAGACTAGCTAGATGTAAAATGGCCAATGAAATTTTACAAACATTAGAGCTACTTATGAAGGAACCTCTATAGTTAAACAATCTAAGTTGTTGGTTTTACAAAGTGAATATGATAAGCTAAAAATGAGAGAAGGTGAGAAAATAAAATATTACTTTTCTAGAGAAAGTGATCTTGTTGTGGCTATTAGAGGTACTGGTAAAGATCTACCAAAGAGCAATGTCATTATTAAAATGATTAGAACATTTTAGCTAGAGTTCAGACCATAGGTCATGGCCATGGAGAAAATCAAATATTTTTTAAATCTAAGTTTTGAAGAGCTTCAAAGTGCTCTCATTGCTTATGAAATGAATCTCATAAGCAAAGGAGCTATTCAAGAAAAATACATCACTCTAAAGACTACCTCCAAGAGATCAATGAGCATGATGAGAGCAACAAAGATGAGATTTCCTTTCTCTCAAGGAAGCTACAATGATTGATAGCAAGAAGAAGTAAGGGATCAAATCAACAAAGATCCAATCTATTCAAAGGTAAAGAAGGCGGTAAAATTTTTTGAATTCTAATTGTGATTTCTCTTTTATAGAATGTTGGGTTTGTGGTGGAAGAGGCCATATGGCCTCTAAATATCCTAGAAATAGCAGGTTGCAGCACAAGAATAGATCTGATGATGAGGTAAAGAAGATCAACTTCTATTTGGGATGATGGGGAGCAGAGTGAGGAAGAGGTGGAGGATGATGTGAAAAATTCTCATCTCATTGGCATGGTCCTAACTAATGATGATGCTAATTCACCAGATGATGATCTGAATGATGAAGATAGGTTTCATCTATTATACAATGAGCTTTTGTCTTTTCAAAATCTTTACAATAAGTTAAATAAACAAGTCAAAACTAAGGATCAGGAAATCTCCTTATTGAATTTAACTATTTCTAACCTTGCTAAGGAACTCTCAAACCTAAGGGTTAAGAATAAAAATCTAACCTTGTCTTATGAATAGGCCAAAGTAGAAATTGTAGATGTCAAATTCATAAATGAAAGATTGGTAAAGGGAAAGAAATCCCTTCAGATGGTACTGGGACAAGGAAGAAGTCCACATGTTAAGAGTGAACTGGGATGTTGTATGCAAGAGAAACCACCTTCAATAAACCCATCACAATTAAATGATCCATAGAAGGATAATGCTACTAAATCTAAATCAAAAGAAGCTCCTATCCATCAAAATGGTCCTAAAAGGTTTGATAATCCTAATCATTCATACTACCATAGGAGGATGAAGTGTTATTATTGTCATAAATTAGGGCATAAAAAATAGGATTGCAATCTTAAGTATTATCATATGAATAGTTGGTCATATCATAAGACTCCTTGGTCTTATCAAAGTACATCAAGAAAGGAATTTTTGCAAGATCATAGGAGAGATTGGACAATAACTCAAAAGAAAAAAAGAATCAAGAAAGAATGGAGAGTTAAAAGGTAGGAATAGGGGAACTATGAGACTCTTACTAACAAGTTCATAAGAGTAAGCCAAGCCTTGAACATTTAAGAAGTTTAGTTGAGAATAGAATCCTCAAAAGAGGAAATTCCTTCACTAGCTCTTTGAGTACCTTCAATCTTCAACAAAATAGTAGGTAAGTATAGGTAAGCTTTTGTCTTTATAAGCATCTATTAAGACTGTAGTCCTTGGTAGCTTTTCCTAAATACCATCCTATTGAGCCTCTATCAATGAAGATGTCTATTTGAAGACATCTTAGAGAAGGCATCTGTTGGCAACCGTTTGGGATGCGACCACCAACAAGTGTCCTCGAACAGGATTTAGGTGCCTGCTGGTCTCTGACAACACCAAGGCCCAGATACCTCCAAATAAACTCAGTAGTTAATGTGAGTATGTGTGTGTGCTGTTGCGGCGTGCAATTGTGAGAAATGTAATGATTGCATTGTGTGTAAACTACAAATGACTTACTTTAAAGAGATTCAGCCAACTTTGCCAAGTACTGTGAGTTGTTGAAAATTTCCTATTTTGTTCAACTGCCTAGTCTACGCAGTCCTTATAATACCTACTTGTAACAAATAAAATTTTGTGAAAAAATTTGAGCAAAACTCCGCAAATCTACTCCTAGTTTTCCCCAGAGAAAGAGATAGTCCACAAGAAAACTAGAAATAGAG
>MNCI01004529.1:387629-408359 GCA_015680685.1 Gnetum montanum
CTTCTAGGGAAAAATTTTAATAGAAATTTCTATTGGGCAACAAGAACAGTAAGAGCAATCTAAAAATCCCAAAATTACTTTCCAAGGATGATACTATCTAAACCACTAGCTAAACAATTTAAACAAAACAAAACAAAAAATACATAACTCACAGGACCATGACAAAGAGGGTGAAATCTTTACTCTAGCAAGCCATCTCACAAGCAATCGTTCACAATTTCTTCTTTACAAAGCTCTTCTGAAGACTCAAAGTGTGTCTCCAAGTGAGAGCCCAAGTGCTAACTAGTAGCCTTCTCAAAATGTGATGTCAAGTCTTCTCCAAAAGCCTTCCAAGTGATCCCCCTTTTTTGAATTGATCTCTTTTTGGCCTTTGAAGCCTTTTTATAGGGTTCAAAGGTAGGTAGGGAAGTTACATATTCAAAAATATCTCACCTAACTTCTCTCCCAAGTAACTTGGCCAACCAATTAGAAGATTACTTGCCCAACAAGTTAGGAGGAAGTTATGTAGTTAGGGAGTTAGGAAGTTATACATAAAATTAGGAGAATTTTATGCTATTAAATGTAATGTGATATTTAAAATATCAATATTGCAAATATTTTTGTGGGTAGTAACTTATATGTTTTAAAATAATATTTGATGACTTGGGATAATTGAAGGCAAGTTTTTAAACCAAGGCTTCACACTATGGGTACTTCACACTATGGGTATATATCTATCTATATATATATGTATATATATGTTGGTTAATTTGGTTAATTTGTTAAACATTTTAACCATCCTATGCTTTGAGCGGAAGTAATCAAATAATTTTATATACATCTGGATGAAAGTGGCAGAGTCATGGCTTTAAATGATTCTTCTTGTCTTCCCTGTAAATCGCGTAGATGCTCAATCACAGTTCCAGGACAACGGTGTAATCGGCTAGTTCGTTTTCTTCTTTCTCTTGTCTCTGCACAAAACTTGTAAGAACCAACACATGTTTGAATCAAGATTCAAAGTGCCATATCGACCAAAATCATATGTTTGAATTGACACCACACAATAAGGCCCTGCAAAATCGTAATTGACGACCACCGCGGGAGAAGGCTCTGCAACTGCATCTGGCTCTGTTGTCACGTGGTGTGATGTTCAATCGTTGGAGGAGAAGGGTTTTTCTTGAAGAACAATGTGCTGAACATACTATTCTAAACAGAGGGTTTCGATTGCCAGAGATTTTTGTGTTTTGTCCCCAAATTGGCTTAGGGCTTCCTGCGTTTTTTTTTCGAATCATCTCCGCCATTATCATTGATTGCAGAACTTTGGGCCAATGTTTTGTGAATCTACATCCGGCGAATCCGCAGGAACCTTCTGAACTGTTGTAGCCCGCACAATGGAAACCGCTATGGCCTGCAAAACTTAACAGCGAATCGAGGTTTCAACAAGGCGTGACTCCTTTCTCCGTGTATTTTGCAGATGAGGGTTTCAATTTTTTTTTCAAAAGTAATGTCCCTGCGTTAGCAAAGATGTCTGTCTGCGCCAGGATGAATATCGTGCGGTGGGTGGTGTTAAACATTTTTCTGCAGCATGCATTTTCCAGGGAAAACGCAGTCTTCCTTTACCTTCACTGATATTATCCTCATTACCGTGATCAGCAAGTATACAGTGGACGTTGGTCTTCCTTTCCTTTGCATAATTTTCCAAAATGACGGAGGCGTTGCTGATTTTTATTTTATTTTTTGCTTTGCAAGGAGTTTCAAATGTTATCTTAAGGATATAATCGGGTTTAATCAACCGGGATCTCAACTTAGTGCTTTCCAAGTAAATAACATACTTCCTTCCTTGCTATAGTACTATCCTCTGATCTTTAATAAAGGAATAATCTAGCACTTTCATCTTACATCCAGAAGGCTTCAACATCAAATTCTTTACTAGTGAATTACTCCTCTAAAAACACCCAACCCTCAACACTAAAGCTGTAATTTACTTGTAAATTGACAACCATAGATTCTTCCAATTTTTATTAAAATATTTCAACTATTCCATGGAATGGCCAAATGTGCCAACAGCATCTACTCCAAGAAAGAGACGTCTACTCATGAATCAATGCGCCTACTTGATTTTTTCCTAGAGCATAGCAAAGGCATCTACTATGTGGAAAATACATCTACTAGTTGTTTTTAAACATAAATGAGATGTCTTCTCTCTATGAAATACATCTTCTTTTTCATTAAAATCCCTCATTCATTGCCACTATTAAATTCAAAACCTTCATTCTTTTGTGTTATTCTCCCAAATTCCATAGAAATGACTAGGGCTCCACCATCAATAACGATTTTGTGAGAAATGGCCCACAAGAAGGTTGGGACTTCTAGGGGCCACCAAAGAAGAGATCTAAGGGCAATTCTAGTAACACACCATCTTCCTACGTGCCCCATTTCATAAGCTCAATTGCATAGCACAAGTTTGAGGCAACTCAAACCACAGACATTGTTACTAAGTGCTTTCTTTCTTTTCTTTCTTTCCTATCCATAGGAAAAATACTTTGATGGAATATTTATTTCTTTAAACTAGGGATCCTTCATTGCAATGAATTTTCTAGTTCCTAAATTTTGTTGCAACATTGTTGTTTCAAATGTTGTTGTTGGGACATTTACTTCTATGGTTGGGGGTCTTCTTAATGAGGTCTCTACTCAAGTTGTAAATGAAATCCTTGGAATTTCCAATGCAAATGTCTTCTGGATCACAATTGATACCATGATTGACATTTATTCAAATGGTATAATGCTCATAGAACATGATGAATTTTGTGTTTGTTTGGAAAAGATGTATCCTTTGACAAAGGTCATACAGAAAGGAGCATGATGACTCCTGATGCTTCCACCTTGTCTCTTATCATGTTGTATAACATTAGGATAAAAGGAAAAAAGTTACAATTATCTACTACCATCCCAAGCTTTTGTGCTTTACTAGCTTCTCATAGGACTACCATTAGATATGAGGCATACACTCTACCAAGACATGCTGAGTCTATTTTCCAAGGAAAGAATCCTTGGGCATTCCTACCTTATTAGCTTGTTGATATGTCAATTTGGTGTGCCTATTCTAGAGATGCCTTTGATCAAAGGTAAGAGGAGCCTTTCTCATGTAGCTGAAGTAGGATCAAGCACTAGATTGCAGAAGAAGAAGAAGGAAGCAACATCATCAAGGACCTCTCCCTAGCTAAGTAGATCCAAATCCACTAGTGTCCAAATTAGTTCTTCACTGAAGAAGCTTCTCCAACCTTTTGCATGAGCGATCAAGAAGCTTGGGAGAAACCTCTCTTACTTACATAATAGTATGGATGCAGCTAGTATTCCTCCTTCTGATGGATAGGAGTTCGAGGAGGTTACTACATTTCTATCCCACCAAAGCACTCTACATCATTTGGATCCTCTTAAGCACATGATTCAACGATGGAGTTAGACTTTTGGCCTAAGGCACTACCAGCTCGTGTCCAAGGGAGGCATCATGTTCCCATGTAGTAGCCTGAGCATCATGATCCTGCACCACCTATACATTTAGTTCCTCCATCAACAATGCTCCTAGCTCATTATTCTATTGTATTTGTGTGCTTCATTATGCTATCTTTTGTACTATTGTAACAGATTTGTTTTATTATACCTCAAAGTGTAAGGACTTGCAAATTTGTTGCATCCTTTCCTTGTAATTTTTGTTTCTTTTTTTCTTTTTTCTTTCTTTTTTTTTTTTTTTGCCTTGCGAGGTTGATGCACTTCTTGTGGAAAGGCATTGTTCTTAAGCTTTTCAAGATTCTATAGGATTCAATTGGTGTACTGCCACAACACTCTAGAGCAAAGATCAAGTTGTAAAAGTTGTGGAATCCTGGAAACCACATTCCTAGTCAAGACCTTGCAGGGTTAAGTGGATTCATGGCATCAAATCACTCTCGAGTGGAGCTTAGAGCTATATAGGATGTGATGCCCTTCAAACCACATTTTGAGAGGAACAAAGTCTAGACGTATTCTTACGATCTACCCTCTAAGTATGGACTACCCAAGTTGGGGAACCACATTAAATTTTGGTTGTGATCTTTATGGTTAAAAATTTTTTTGGAGAACTTATTCATCCTACACATCCCCCCCCCCCCCCCCCCCCACTTTTCTAAGTTTAATGATCCTTAGATACTACCATCTATGGCTTTCAAAGAACCTTGCTCCCTTCCTCCACCAATATACTTGTAGCTTAAGTTGACCAGCATCCTCTTATAGTGGCTAGCACCTCAGCCTCCTCCAGCTAAATAATAAGTCACTCCCAAAATAACACAAGAAGCTAGCTCCTAAGCCTAAGGCTAAGAATACTAATCAACCAAAGACTTGGAAGGAAGTAGACCCACCAAAGCCTACTCCAGTTTTAGCCATACCCATGGACTATAATGCTCAAACTACATCAACTAGTTAATCTAGGAAGGATAATCAAAATAAAGAGAAGGAAAAGCAACCAAAACAACAAACATTGAAACATAAGGTCAAAATCCTAAGTAGAATGAAGGAAGTCAAAACCAATAGAAATAAGAAATCATCCAACAATGATAAAGACTTCCTCACTACCATGAAGTAGCTCAAGCTCTCATTATAATAAAAGGATATCTTTTTATTCTTGTATGACTTGGTTATGATCTCCCTTGACCATTATGAAGCCTTCGTTAAGATGTTGACTTCCAATCTTATCAATGAGGATATCCCAACCAATGAAGAGGTTATTCATGCAATGATAGTATCATCCTCACCCGAAGAAGAATTGAAACCAACCATCTTAATGTTTCATAATAGCAAGGTGAAAACCAACCCTCAAAATGGTGAGATGTTGAGAGCCCCCTCTTCATAACAATTAGAGTTGACTAGTACAAAGTGCACTAGGTGCATGTTGATGACGAAGCAGCCACAAATGTGCTTCCCTTTTCCATTGTAAAATACTTAGTCTTGGTTAAGCACATCTAGAACACCTCTACCTCCACACTCAAATCATTTAATGGATCACAGGTAGTGGTGAGAGCACAAAGATGGATATGATTTTGCTTAAGCATACTATGGGATTTATATGGTATTTGATGAGTCGTTATTGGTTGGTTGTGTCGATGAGGCCCCGTCAACACATCTCACCCTACATCAACGAGGCCCTATTGACACAGTGTCTATCCATCGCCTATAAATACATGACTACCAGCTGCATTTATGGCAATCTAGATTTTAGTAGCAATGAAACTCTTACATTTTTGCTATTTAAAAGTTAAAATTTTCCCCCAAGTGCAGGTAGCAGGAGTCATTAACTGTACAAATCTTTATTTAAGCATTGTTGTACTTGAGCACGCTAGTGTGTGCAGCAATAAAGATGAGCTTTAACCTTGCAACACTTTGGATAGATTAGCTATTTTATTTATGCATTTACTATTTCCAATTATTTATTAATTTTTTTCAATTAATTATTAATTATTTTTTAGTTACTATGTTAGATAAGCAATTAAGCTAGATAGATTACACACAAGTATGACTGCTTCAAAAGTAACACATATTCGCTTGGTAATCCCAACAGCATTATTGCTTGGTACACTCAGTAGCATAGCACTTGGTTACCTAATAGCAATACGTGGGTTCATGATGTGTACAGAAAGTAGGATCGGATGCTTATGTTAGGATTAGTTAAATGATTAGTTAATTAGTTAATTTAGATTAGTTACTAAAATGAATTTTTATCTACAATTTTAGCATCCAACTATAAAACATAAAAATGATAAAAATTGAATGCCTTGGTTACACTTAACAATACGAATGAACATCACAAGTGTAATTTGGAAGACAACAATTGACCTTAAGGCTAGATTCACTTCCTAAAAGGGCTAGTGCACTGCAAATGATAAATTCCATGGAATTCGACCAGATTGTGCATGAATGCTTTGTGATTTGTATGGTTGGGTGTAGGGGTACCTCACTACTCATCATTGGCATCATTATCAGGGACTTTGTTTATAAAACATGCATTATTTAGGTTTAGGTGAATATCATTAATATCATTGTATGAACCTAAAGGTTAATATCACTCCCACTATACATAAAATTATAAAAGCACATTGACAATTTCATTTTATTTTGTAAAATGTCTTCCTCTTCTCGCAAGCCTGAAGATACCAAACCATCGATCCCACAAGAATTCAAGGTGGTATACACTCATCTAGATGAGTTTGTGCCGAATTTCACCTTCATCCTACATCAGGATGAACAGATGCAATGGCGTGATATGGACGGCAACGTTGTCTTGCCCCTTGATTAATTTGTGCTTGTAATGCTATTCAAAACCCTTAAGAAGTTGGACATAGCAGATCTACATGAAGAGTACATTTTGCATGGATATGACGCTCAGAACTACTGTCCCACCAAAACACAATGTAAGTGAGATAAAAGTTAGGAGAAACTCCATGAAGCTACAAAGGGAAAACATTACACCAACCCCATGTTCCTACTAGATTAAGAGGACAATGAGGATCCTCCCTTAGAAGGTTCTCGACATGAAGATTCTTCACCCCTTGCTACTGATGGTGAGGGTGTGAACCTGACCCTACGATTGATTATTCAAAAACTAGATTTAGGAAAGAGTGATAGCCAAGGTAGGAACTCAAGCAAGCCCCCATAACAACAAGGGATCTAAGGATGGTGATCATAATAAGTGTAAGAGTAATGGTAGACACCACAGTGGTGGTGGTAGTCCACCTTCCTCTCCATCCTCTCTATCTGATTCTGAACATTCCTCTTCATCTGACAATTCTCATGGAAGCCATCATTGAAACAACCATGATGAAGGTGATCAACAAAATAACAATGATCATGGAGGCCACCAAAATCAAAGGGGTGGCTAAAACCATCATCGACATCATCAATGCAACAATGATGATGAACCCTTATTAGTGACTCAAAGTATGCTCAATATTGCAAAGGTAGTAAGAATCCCAACCAAGCGTATGAAGGATAGTTAGATCAAGCATCTAAACATGAAAAATATTCCAAGATTTGAGGGGGGATACAATTCTAATCCACAGACACATCTACAAGCTTTTCAAGATGCCTATGCCTTACAAAACATAGAGAATGAGTTGCAAAAACTCAAACTTTTCCCAAGGATACTCATTAAGGAAGCTGAAAGTGGTACCAGTCCTTAGAGCCAGAATCTATCCATAGATGGAGTACCATGTTAGAACTATTCAATGACAAATACCAAACATACTACAAAGTGTCTAATCTAAGAAGGCAAATCCAAGGCTGAAAACAACAAGCACATGAACCCTTGGATGCCACCGTGGGCCAATACTATTCACTCCTACACCAATGCCCTGACCATGGCTACTCTTAGAGGGAACAACTTTGCCACATCATAGATGGGCTCAAAGCAGCAATAAGAAGAACCCTTGGGGTGTATGCCCAAGGAAGGTTGTCTGAAATAAGAGCTCATTAGATCTAAAGGTTAATCGACCAAGTAGCAAAAGAAGAAGGTCAGCTACGTAAAAGGGAAAGTGATGAAGAGTATAATAGGAACCCTTCCATCAAAAAACAAGAGGTCTGATTCTATGATGAGGAGAAGTCACTCCAGGATGAAGTGGTGAACAGAAAGACCTTGCCTATCTAAAAATCCATTTTTGACATTTCAGCCAAGGTTGATAAATTATGGGACTTTTTGGATGAAAAATTTTAAACTTCTTTGAAGACTACTAAAGAATCCGAAGAGCAAAATAGTGATCGTAATCGCAAGAGGCAAAAAGAAGCTGAACATGCCTACCAAAGAGGTAAGGCAAAGCTACTATAGTAGAGAAAGTTGTGGAGTCTAACTCTGATGATGAAACTAAATGTGACATCTATCAATATGACCATCTAAAGGGATGTTTCCCTATGGTGTCACACTTACAAGAGTCTGGAGTGTATGCATTGAACCCTTGCCTAGCACATAGGCAAGCTCTAAGATGATTGCCTTACCCTCAAGGTAATCCAAGGTAGTTCCACCAATAGCAACAAGCTTACTACCCAAGTGGAGCTCCTCCATAACCTTATGAAAAATTCCAATAGTGGTATCAACCACAATTGTGGGGAATGCCACCGCCAAGGCAGTAATATCCTTATAGGTAACTAGATTCATATGGGTACTATGTTTAGTAGCCCATCTTCCCTCGAAGTTTTGCAAGTCATGAATCATTTCAGTATCACTATTACCCTCTAGAGTATCACTGAACACATTCACCATCTACTCGAGGGAAAAACCCACATCTATATCCTTATCATCCTCCACATCCCCCTGCACCTACACCCCCACCTTCAACACAATTACCTCCTACTCTTTCTATGTAGGGTGAGATTCCTTTATAGCTACAACAATGAAATGCTACAAGGGTTGTACACTTACAACCTATTTTTCAACCAAGTGGTTTGGAAAATCAATCAAGGAAATGACCTTTCTTCTAGCCCAACAGTCCTCTCCAGCCCTCACAACCTACTCTGGCTAATCACCCTACATCTCCAGCAGCCTCATCCTCTACATCAAATACCTTTGAGTGCCCTTCAAACCAAGAGCAACCTAGGATTGGCACTATAATGTTAACCCATGTTGTTTCTGACTGGATCAACGCTGGCAATCTTCCTACAAAAAGATTCAATCTAGGAAGTCCACTCATCTATCTACAGATTATTGGACAAGAGCCATGCAAAACTCTTCTTAACGCTAGTTCCAAAGTTAACCTCATCTTTCATGATATGTAAAATCCCTAGAACCTACCACCTCTTAAAAGAGAGCAACATCTATCTAGAATTAGCAGATCAGTTGATCACTGTCCCTTTGGGATTAGTAGAGGACATTATGATCACAATTTTTGGGTGGTCCTATCCTGCTGATTTTTTGGTAATCAAGATGGATAATTGGAAAGTGACTTTCCCATCATTATGGGAAGGGCTTGGTTAAGCACAGTAAACATGAAAATGGGTATAAGAAACCTATCTCTAGAAATATCTAAGGAAAATGAGCTAGGAAAGATTAAGAAGAAGCATATTTCATGCATTGCGTATAATGATAACAGGTGCAATTGCATGCAAAATATTTGGTCCATAAAGAGCACATATATTAAACCATGCAATCAGTGTGTGCAAGAGATCAATATTCAAAGGTTTCTATATGCAACAGCCACTAAGCAAGAGGGCACCCAGTGGTTGATAGCTGATTCTGATAGCAGCACAATATGCATGGAGCCAACTGAGAGCCTAACATGTGCATATGTTGAAGGCATGAACAAAATTAAACAAGTTCATTGCCAACTCTCTAATGAAGATGATGATACCTGGTGGGGAGAGTTGAAGATCCTTGATCACTTCAAGTAAGAGCCCTTAGAACTAAAAAATTTACCAACCAATATGGAGTGTGCATTTTTAAAGAATGATAAACCAATCATCACTAATGTCAAACTTGCTCCTGAACTAAAAGAAAATTTGTTGAAAGTGGTGAATAAATGGTCAATAGCCTTTTCTTGGTCATATCCAAAGCTAACAGGAATCGATCCAAGGATATGCCAACATCACATCTACACTAACCTAGCCATGAAGCCTATAAGGTAGCCACAGAAGCGGCTAAACCCCAAATTGAAACAAATCATTAAGGAGGAGATAGATTAACTCCTCAAGGTAGGGTTTATCTATCCAATTGTAGATAGTGATTGGATTAGCCCACTCATAATTGTACCAAAGAAGGATGGCAAATAGCAGGTTTGCATCGACATTAGACTATTAAATATGGTAACATTTAAAGATCAATTTCTTTTGCCATTTGTAGATCAAGTATTAGACACCATATATGGGCATTGTTATTATAGCTTTTTGGATGGTTATAGTGGTTATAACCAAATCCCAATTGCACCTAAAGATTAGGTCAAGATAACATTCAAAAATCCCTAGGGGACTTTTGCATACTGTAAGATGCCATTTGGCCTATGCAATGTCCCTGCAACATTTCAATGTTTGGTCCTGAGTATCTTTCAACAAAAAATCGGTAGTGGTGTTGAAGTCTTCATGGATGACTTCTCCACATATGAAGCTACCTTTAAGCAAGCCTTGGACCAACTTGAGCAAGTACTAAAAATATGTGTAGATACAAACCTATAGCTCAAATGGCAACAGAGCCATCTCATGGTCCAAGAAGACATTGTGCTAGGACACTGAATTTCACAAAAAGGGATTGAGGTAGACCTAGAAAAGATAAGGCTCATCCAAGGAATAACATGCCAACCAAAGACTGTTAAAGATGTCCAATCATTCCTTGGACACACTGATTACTATCGATGATTTATTAAGAATTTCTCTAAGATTGCAAAGCCATTAGTAGAACTTACAAAAAGATGTACCTTTCATTTGGACCAAGGAATGTGAACATGCATTCCAAAAATTAAAGAAAAAACTCATAGAAACACCAATCCTACAAGCACCAAAGTGGTCCAAACCATTCCATATCATGAAAGACACATCGAAATATGCTTTGGGAGCAGTGCTCACATAAATGGATGATAAGAAACGTCCATATTATATCCATTGCATAGGTCAACGCATTGTGGGAGCACAGTTAAATTACACCACCATAGAGAAAAAATTAATGGCAATGGTGTATGCACTAGAAACGTTTAGGCACTATGTGCTAGGTTACAAAGTGTTTGTGCATACAGACCATAGTGCAATTTTCTTCCTTATGAATAAGCTGACAGTGAGGCCTCATGTCATACAGTGGCTTGTAATTTTGTAGGAATTCAATCTCACTATGGTAGATCAAAAAGGGATTGAGAATGTGGTCACTGACCACATCTCTCACTTAAGATGGAATAACAAAGAGGACGAGAGCCCGCTCTCTGACCAATTTCTAGATGAACTCCTCTTTACTAGAGAAATAAATGAATAAACACCTAAGAAAGAAATATGGTTCAATGGCATCCTCACATATCTTTTCACTCAAGAGATGCCACAAGACTTGAATTTTAGGAAAAAGGAACAATTTCTTCATCAAGTCAAATACTTCATGGAAATCAATGGACACCTTTACAAGGTGTGTGCTAATGGCCTGATCCATTGGTATGTCCCTAATGAAGATCAACTATGTGTTCTCTAGGATGCTAATGAAGGACCTTGTAGAGACCACTATGTAGGAAGATGCACAACCATAAAATTCCTTATGGCAGGATACTATTGGCCTACAATCTTTAGGGATGCCCACCAATTCATCAAGATTGTCAATGTGATGAAGGGCTGACCACTCGCATGAAAGGTCCTCAATAGTGGATTCAACCACTAGAACCTTTCGACATATGGGGCGTTGACTTCATGAGTCCCATCACACCCATGTCTAATGGGAAAGTGTATACTATAGTATCAGTTGACTACTGCACAAAATGGGCAGAAGCAACAGTCATTACTAATTATACATCATCCACTGCTATTAAATTTATATAACAAACTATCATGAATAGGTTTGGGATGCCACGTTCACTAATTTCTAATAATGGAACTCATTTCATAGGTGCCACATTTAGAAAATTAATGCAACGCTTGGGGGTAACACATAAATTAACAACACCCTACCACCCCCTAAGCCAACAATCAAGTAGAGGTAACCAACCAAGAGATCACAAAAATACTAATGTGAACCATTAGCAAATATAGGAAGGACTAGAGTACAAAACTCAATGATGCTCTCTAGGCTTATCATTCAACTTGGAAACTTCCTATTAGATATTCTCCCTACAAGTTAGTGTACGGGAAACTTCCAACACTCCTAATTCAATCCGAGGTTTGTACACTCTCGATAGCCTATGAATTAAGCCTTGACCTAATTCTAGCATAGAAAGAAAGATTGATCAATCTAAATGTGCTAAAAAAATCATTTAGTGGCCTTATCCTTGAATGAGGTGAACAAGGGATTCAGCAAGCATCGTCATGACCTTACAATCAGGAAAGTAAAACTTCAACCAAGAGATAAGGTAACTTACTACAACCCCACACATGTACCCTAAAAGAAAAAATTCCAAACATTGTGGGAGGGACCTTATGTCACTAATCAAACCTTTTCCTCTAGGGCCATGATAATTTACAAACCTAACAGACCAAATAAACAGTAATTGGTCAATATTCAACAAGTAAAGCCTTTCCTAGAACCAAGATAGCCTCGTGTAACTATCGCCTTACCAAATGGACACCCCCATTCTATTTTTTATATCTCCTCCATCCAATTGAGTCATGGGGAAGATGGCCATATATGCTGACCATTACCATGGCCTTTCAGTTTATCTACCTTTTTCTTTTTCACATTTTTTGTGTTACAAATTTTTGATTTGCAAATTTTTCTAATTTTACACCATCTTTAGTACCTTTAAATCTTCTTGATTATTTTACACTTTCTTATATATTTTACTTTATTTTATTTTTGTTTCTTTTATTTACGTGTGATATTTTTTTCATTTTTGCTAATAATTTTGCTTTATTATCATAGGGCGCAATGTCGCTGTTGTTATTTACTAATGATGGTTTGTGCTTAATGTTTGATTGTCGATGTCTAGTTTCTATTTTTGAATTCTGAAGTCTGATAACTTCAACATGATTTATTTTTCATGGAATAGGTAGTGAGTCCACATCATCCACCAATCCAATGAACTCTATGGTTTTCCTTGTTCTAGAGATTTGAGGTCCCTTTTTATTAAAAGAATTGACCGCAGAGCAAAATCAACACTTGGCCACAGAGGTTGCTAAACTTCATGCCCAACTTGCAAAACAAGCAATCCTCAGCCTGACAATGACAATAGATGAAGCAATCAAATAACTTTAAGAATGATTTCAAAAGGCATAGGAGGAAGCAGTAATGGCCATCTTCAAATAATTTGTAGCAAAAGCTAAAACATATTCCATTAAAAAGGACTTGAATCATATGCACCAAGAGAATGAAGCATTAACCGCACAACATCATCACCTATGAAATGTTGATGCTTAGAAAGATCAAACGAAAGAATTCATTCATCAACAGTAGGAGTAGCTTGCCAAGGTAAACACTAAACTAAGGAAATTGGTTGTAGTAAATTGTAATCTATCAATGGAGGAGGTACGCACGTTGCGACAAAAGTCTACCATCAAGATCACCGCTTGGAAGAACGAAGCCCTCAAATTTAAGAAAGTAAAGAACCACTACAAGGACCAAGTTGGCTTGCAAAATGGAATTAATGAAAAATAAATTTAGATGACAAAGATAAAAGTGAATGAACCCTCTAGAAACTCCAGTAAGGAAGAGAGATGTGGCAGCCCATCCTTGATGGGATTGATGCCTACAAAAAAGCAGAGATATGCTTGAAGGACTTGCAAATCAAAGAAATGATAGAATACATGGAGTTGGCCAATCTCCATTATGCAAATCTAGTAATGCTAATAGTCAGATGACCATATTTAGAATTCGAGAAACAAGTGGTAGCTCGTATCTACTATACAAGGATGAGTTCAAACACCACAAGGACACCAAGCAAAATATTGATACTACTAACACTAAACTCAAAGTTCTCATGGGATGATTCACAAATCAACGATCTATCATTGAGGACCAAGCTAGATGGATGAATGACTACCAAGAGCTGAAGAACACAATGAGAGCATTCGACATTGAACACAAACAATTTGCTACCTAGTTTGTTAATGCCAAGGAGTTGTTTCTAGCAATCCTATGTCCTTGGGATGTGCCCATTCCAACCCACATTAGGAAAGTTGTGTGGATGATGCATGATCCTAGGAGTAAGAAGGAGAAAATGAAAGCACTACTAGATGCTTTTTTCCTTCCACCTAAAGTTGCAGTAGCAGTAGGACAACCACAACCACCTCAACCATTGCTAGTGCATGAAGCCAGTGAGGGTTCCTCAGAGCCTCAGGAACCACCACCACCTAGGACCATTTGATCTTCTCCAACAAGCTTCACATCATCAAGGAATGTGTTGTCCAGTTTTTGGAGAGTTGTGTCATGGTGCTCAATTTTGTGTCCTGAACAACACCATTTTTTTAATGTGTTGATCTGCACACCAGGGTACTCAATATTTTTTTGTCAAGTGAGTCAATTTTTTTTATTAAATAAAGGTTAGTTAATAATTTCATACCATCCCAATTTTGTAAAAAAACTTGAGGATGAGTTTTCATTCAATCATGGGGGTATGATGAGTCATTATTGGTTGGCTGCATTGACGAGGCCTCATTGATGCAATCAACTGCATCAACGAGGCCTCGTTAACAAGGCCCCATCGATGCATCTTGCCCTACATTCATGAGGCCCCGTCAATGCATCTCGGCCTGCATCGATGAGGCCTCGTCAACGCAGTGTCTATCTATCACCTATAAATACATGCCTACCAGCTACATTTATAGCAATATAGACTTTAGTAGAAGCGAAGCTCTTGCATTTTTTCCATTTGAAAGTTAGATATTTTTTCCCTTGAGTGCCCGTAGCAGGAGTCATTGAGTGTACAAATCTTTATTTAAGCATTGTTGTACTTGAGCATGATAGTGTGTGCAGCAATAAAGATGAGCTTTCTGATCAACCTTGTAGCACTTTGGATAGATTGGCTATTTTATTTATGCATTTACTATTTCCAATTATTTATTAAATGTATTCAATTAATTATCAATTATTTTCTCATTACTATGTTAGATAAGAAATTAAGCTAGATATATTACACACGTAAGTACAACCACTTAGAGCATAACATGTATACACTTGGTAATCCTAGTAGCGTTATTACTTGGTACACCTAGTAGCATAATGCTTGGTCGCCTAGCAGTGGATACATGGGTTCAAAACATGTACAGAAAGTGGGATCGAATTCTTATGTTAGGATTAGTTAAATGATTAGTTAATCAAATCCC
This sequence comes from Gnetum montanum, assembly GCA_015680685.1. Lineage (NCBI taxonomy): Eukaryota > Viridiplantae > Streptophyta > Gnetopsida > Gnetales > Gnetaceae > Gnetum > Gnetum montanum. The sequence goes on from MNCI01004529.1 coordinate 402,555, forward strand.
TTTTTATCTACAATTCAAGCACCCAATTATAAAATATAAAAATGATAAAAATTGAATGCCTCAATTACACTTAACCATACCAACAAACATCACAAGTGTAATTGGAAAGACAACGATTGACCTTAAGGTTACATTCACTTCCTAAAAGGGCTAGTGTACTAGAAATGATAAAGTTCATGGAATTTGACTAGATCACATGTGAATGCTTTGTGATTTGTATGGTTGGCCATAGGGGTACCTCGCCACTCATCAATATTCCACAATCTTGAAGTATATTCTCTCTACCTTGGTGAGTATATCATACTTCATGTAGTCAACTCCATATCACCTTTGTATCCACTCCTTCTTACTTTTAGCATCTAACTATGTGAACATATGTGTAAGTTTTGTCCCAATGTTTCGGAGTCCTAAGGCCTTTGCAATGGCCTTCATTAAGTAGAAGATCGTAATATACTTTATCTTCATAGTAGCATCTCCTTAGTGATTATTCTAGAATAGGTAAGTCTTTCCAAAATACTAGTCTTCACTGGTGGAAATTGTAGTCCAAAGTAGCAAAGTCTATAACTAATCCTGAATCTCTCATGGAGAAAACTCTAGGAATGATCCAAAGATTAGCTCTTGTAGGACCACACTCTAGATATTCTTAGTCCTTATCTTCTCTAGGATAGCTTTGATTAGGTCACCTCTAGGCTTGGCCTAGACCTAGGTACTTCACCCTACCTAGATTGTTTGATTTCTACAATTGGAATTTGACAAAAAAAAAAATCCACATCAGGCTCTTCTTTAAGAGGCCTAATTACATGGGTGGCCTTAGGTTCTTGTTATGGCTAGTGCTCCTATCCTTTTTCATATCCTTTCCTTGGGTGCTTCTCCGTCCTCTATGATGGATCACCCACTTATGGACCCCTTTTGGATGGCTTCTACAGTCACATGGATGATTAATCATTAGTCTTTGATTACTTTACTTTAGGCATTATTACCTTCAATCACCCCTAAACTAACCTATTTTCATAAACATTTAATGTTAATGTCATTAAGTAATCATAGGTTGCTATTTTAGAAATTCTAAGGTAGCTATGTTATTATTCAATTCTTAATATTTTAAGCATTTCTATTTTTACTACATTAAGCATTCAAAAGCTTAAAGTTTTGAAGTGTTGGGAATCATAGATTTCTCTCCCCCATGACATAGAACATGACTACATGAGTACATAACTTCATGAATAGCTAATATTATGTTTATGGTTTGCTAAATGATGAGTGATGAGGTACCCCTACACTCAACCATATGAAATGAGCATCGCACGCGCGATCCGATCGAACTCTACAGATAAACTAGTTGTGACACCTAGATAGTTAGCCTTAGGTCACAGTTCGTTGTCTTCCAACCTGGACTAGTTTTGCATATGTCACGTATGGTTTAATCTAGATGAGGTGTATGATGTGTCCTAATCTATGTTACTCCTGAAGGCAGTGGAAAATAATATTAACTAATCTAAGCTATGAGGAAAAGGGTAAGAAAATCTAATCTAGCCTAAGTGCAACGAGCAACTGATTCCTTGATCAACCGTACACATCTTGGACTTCGTGCACGACTACCACTGGGACTACCAAGCATAGATCCTAGGTACGCCATTGGGATTACCAAGCGCATATCCCAAATACGCCACTGGGTTACCAAGCGTAGGTCCTAGCTACACCACTGGGCTACCAAGCAATCACACTTAAATGCTCGTAATCAAGTCGTACTCACACCGCGCTATGAAAGTAATAAATAACATTAAATAAACAAACAAATAAATAAACTAAGTGAATGCTACAATGATGAAGTAATCTTGATCTTTATTGCCGGTCATGTGCGTGTCCAAGTACGGCACACTCGAATAAAGACACCGTACAATTACATTCACCACATTGTAGGCAGACACGGGAAAAAATCTAACTCTAGAGGGATCAAACTGTCAAAGCTTCGCTACTCTAAAACTGGGATCCCGAACAAGGGAGAGCCGCGTCTTATTTATAGATATGGCGGCGGACTGCGATATCACGTACGCAATATCGTAGGGGAAGATGCGATATCGCGGTGGACACTATATCACGTACACGATATTGCGGCCTATGCGAATCGCGTCTCATCATACCCCCACGACTGAATAAAAACTCGTCCTCGAGTTACAAGGAGAACAAGCTTCAGTGATTACACAGTGGATAGGTATGGGATTATTAACTAGAAAAAGAAATGGACTAATGTCGTAGTATGGGAAGACACAACACAGAGAAAAAAATACTACAACTACAAAAATGTGGAACTCATATAGTTCCAAGTGGCAGTGGCTCCTCCATGGGTGCTTTCCCTTTGTCACGTGCTCCGAGATTTGAAGGTTGATGACGTTAAAGAATAGCCTGGAGCTTCTCCTCTTCGGTCCAGGGGTCTTGTGCCATCCATGCTAATGCTCCGATCTTTGATGGAGTCGGAACTTCCCACGAACAGGGTAGTTGCGGGAACATCTGATTAGCTTTGATGTACCATGCCATGAACACCCGTCATTCCTCTTCGTAGGCTCTAGCTTTGTCTTTGTATTCATGAATTTCTGTTAGCTGTCGAGCCAAGTTGGTTGCCACATCTTTCTGTCCTTGGTAGCTTTCTTTTACCACCGCGAGTTCAGAATTTGCCACATCTAGTTTTTCAGCCAACTTCTTTCACTCTGCAAATTCTGCTTCATATCTGATATGGGTGGAAGCTACCTACTGCTCGAGCTCTGACCTTGGGCGCCCTGCTGTTAACATGGCTAGGTTGGCATATCGATGGTTTGCCAACTCCATGTACTCAGTCAAGTCTTGGATCTGCAAGTCCCGGTTCTTAATTTCCACTTGGTGGGCATAGGCATAAGTGTCCAATATGGCCCCCCAATCAGTGTGCTGAGCACTGATGTTGTTGATTTAAGCTTTGGCCATATGGATATCCTTCTCTAGGATTTGTTTGTACATCCCCACCTGATCACGGAAATGCTCCTTCAACTTCTCGTGTCGTTTAGCCTCATTCTGCCATGCGCTAATCTCGATGGCTGATTTCTGTCGAATAGCGCGTACCTCGTCCATTGAGAGGGTTCGATTTTCTCTGGCTAAACGGCTTACATCTTAGTTGACCTGAATAAACTGTTCTTGTAATTGATGAAATTGTTCATCGAGAACACTCTTTTGCTTCTCCACAGAATTCAACCGAAGGTTCTCTGCAACCAACTGCTTATTCTCTTCTTGTAAGGCCTTGAGTACCTTAAGATGCACATGAGTTTGCGCTTGAGCTGCGGAGGCATCCCAAGTGGCCATCTCCTTTTCTTCTGCCACCTTCTTATTTTCTGCAATTAGTTTTGTTAGTTGCTCAGTTCTAAAATTATCTAGCTAGTCTGCGGGAACAAATTACAAAGGATCCCGCTGTGCTGCTTGTAAGGCGACAAGCTGTTCTTGTAATTTCTGCACTTCAACTTCAGCATGCTCTGCCCTTACTTCGGATAGGACCAGCTTCCCCTTTGTGAAAATGAGGTCTGATTGAATTGTCGTTACATCCTGGGGGATGTCAAACAAGGACGTCAAAACTTGTCCTATTTGAAGTAATCTTTCCAATACATCCTCATCTTCCACAGGAGTCATTGAGGTTCCGGCAATAGTTTGAGCATCCCGTGCTCCTGAAAGATCTGCCGATGGTACAACAAGTACATTAAAAGACTCTTTGATGTGTCAGCGACCACTTCAGCAGCTCTCGCGGCATCCTGGTGTTGCATGACCACCACCGTGGCCCCTTCACCAGTCTCTAACTACACTTGAAAAGATGTCGCGTGTCCAGAGATCTGTTGTGATCATCTGCTTTCCCCTCCTCCTGTTTGCATTGATAACTCACCCCATGTGCAATCTACTGAAATCGTAGGCTGGTCGACATCATTGATGACATGGAAGAGGTTTGCATCATCATGACTTCCCCAACTAACCGTCTCGACGATCGCCCTAATATGGCTCATTGACGATCTGTAGTCTTGCGATGGTGATAGATCCTGGCCTGTGCTGGGTCCTGCTTCTTGTTGTTGGATGGGACCTGTGGCTGGAGGTTGACTGGGTTCTGCAAGTTGAGTTGCAGGTGATCCAGTCATCTGTTCTTCTTCTTCTTCATCTGGTCCCATCTCTTCGCCAGTGTTCTTTCTTGGAGTTGGCGCCTTTAATAATTCAGCATAAGAAGCATTTTGGGCCTTTCGGAGGACGTCATTTTTGTATCCCCGAATACCAGCCCGTTGGCACAGTTTTCTGATAAGGCAGGGAAAAGGGAGTGCCATCTTCCCTGACTTCCGTTCTTCGAATCGCCTTAGGATCTCCATTAAATATAGATGGGGAAGGTTAGCATTAACCTTTCCCATCAACACTGCACATCCGCTTGCCGCATACGTTGATATTCTTTTCAAACCTTTAGTGGGAAAGAGGTGATAGGTTCCGATTTTGAAATAAACTCTCTTTTCCATTGTTAGCTCTCCAAAAGCTTTATCTTTGCCATAAGCCTTCTCTAACCAATCTTTTCGCACATCAGGGTCTGATCGGGTGGATAACCGAGCAACATGGGGGCCTGAATTCAGAAGGTTTAATACTTCCAAAATTGCCTGTGCAGAAAAATCTATTGTCACACCACCGATGTTAACCGTGGTGCCTTGCTCCTTATTGTGCCAAAATAGGTATGTTTCACCTAAGTATCAGGCATCGTTTTCAAAGAGAACAGGCCATAAGGGAGACCCTTTAAGGTGATCCCTAACAGCCTCAGGAGCCAACTCTGCAAAATATTCGAAGTTCAGTTCCACAATCACCGAAGCAATTGTGGACTTCGTGTGGATAGCCTGAACACATTCCGGGGGCAACGTGAGTTGTTGTCCCAGTTCAGGCACAGCAGCTCCTCCTTCCGCCTACCTGGATCATCTGGTAGGAGGTTCTTCTTGATGGATACTGAATGAGTGCACCTCCTGTTCGGTATGTTGTCCAGCAGGAACTTGCCTTCTACCTCTTCGAGGTCGTTTCGCTCCACCTTGGGTAGGACTCTTCTGCTGTGAACATTTCGGGGCCATCTACAATCACACGGGCCAAACGTTAGTAAGGTTATTTTCAAATTCAAGTTATACCTTACTACATGCCTTTAATTGAAGATGTTATGTTATTGTGTGATCGTGCCTGAAAATTATAATGATGGGTCCTATGACTTAGGTGGATTTTCATTTTAATCTCTCAGCATACTTAAGGTCGTATGATTTTTGGCACAATTTGTCTAAGTGTTAGTAGTAATTACCCTAATTGATGTCCTTGGGCAATGAGAAATTTCAAAAAAGTTAGGCACTTTTCGGAAAGTGTCTCTCCCCCACAACTAAACTGAACACTCCGGGTTCAAGCAGGTTCAAACGGAATTAAAATCGGAGTACCAGCGCGCGAGATATAAGTGAAAAAGCAAGGGTCACGCAATCACAAGTCGTAGAGAAAAAATTCAAAAATTCCCCCCGCGTAAATGGCCAAATGATGCTAAGTGTTGCGGTGGGGGTTCCTATTTATAGGGAAATAGGACGCGATATCGCGTACGCGATATCTCGTCCCAACTAAGGTGAGACACATGAAAAAGACCGAATTTTTAATGATTTTCTTGAAATTATTGGTGTAAAACGAGGACATTGACAAGAATGAATATAGGCAAGGGCAATTACATGAATTCGAGAGGCACTTTGAATGATATTGATGTGAATTTAGCAATTAAAAATTTGGCGGTTATGAAGAAAAGGGAATGTAATG
>MNCI01004529.1:412172-442189 GCA_015680685.1 Gnetum montanum
AAGTGAATGCTACAATGATGAAGTAATCTTGATCTTTATTGCCGGTCATGTGCGTGTCCAAGTACGGCACACTCGAATAAAGACACCGTACAATTACATTCACCACACTGCAGGCAGACACGGGAAAAAATCTAACTCTGGAGGGATCAAACTTCCAGAGCTTCGCTACAATAAAACTGGGATCCCAAACAAGGAAGAGCCGCGTCTTATTTATAGATATGGCGGCGGACTGCGATATCGTATACGCGATATCATAGGGGAAGATGCGATATCGCGTACGCGATATTGCAGCCTATGCGAATCACGTCTCATCACTAAATATAACTAATGGAAGCTTTAGGCTCTCAAAATGGCAAAAACCCCCTTCTTGTTCTAACAAAAATGATAAAAATTTTCCTAACTCTCATGGGTATTTGTAGGACAAGATGACCATGTCAATGCAATGGGATTACTTGGCACTACTGAAGTTAAATTTTTCTTGCTATTTTTATCCTTTTTTTTTTGCAAATTTTGGAGTAAATATAGGGTTAAATGAGAGTTGTAGGAAGGGTCTAAACATGAGGATGATGTTATTAGCCTCAATGAGGATATCATGAAATTGGTGAAGCATAAACAATGTGAATAAGGATCATGAAATGAGATATTTATGATAAGATGAGTTAAAAATAATGATGCATTCAAACTTTGGAGTTGTTTTTCATTGAGTAGAACATGTGGAGGTGGTGCATAGACTAGATTTACAAAAGTTATATAAGTGGATTCTTTCCAAAGCAAGCTCTGGCCCTTTTTTCTCTTATATAACCATCCCACAAAGTGTCTATAGGCACATTAGAGATTGAATGTTGATCAATTCTATATGCGACACCCATACAACTATTGCCTTCAAGATCTTACATTATACTAAATAAAACCATTAAGTACATAATCGTATGTAGCAATGAGATAAGCAATGGAGTAAGAATAAATTACAAAAATTGAGACATGAGATACTTTACCATGTTCATAATAAAGATGTTGAAATCATGAAATAATTATAATATAGATACACACCAAGATATATAATTTAATTAGAACATTATAACTCAACATTACCCACCAAAATCAAACCCATAACTTGGACTTCTTAAATCAAGAGTCTTACCACTAGGCTAGTACCTCATTGTTCATGTCCACAATAGGTCCTTATGTCAATTAAGATTAAGATGACCATCATGCCTCTCCTTCTAGGTTTCAAAACAAGTCCATACCTTTACCAATGATATCACATTGTTACCAACCATGACACCAATCATAACCACATGGAAATATCATCACTCGACAAGAAAAAATAATATAGTTATTAATTAATTAATTAATTAAACATTAAGTTTGAGGAAACTTGACCATAAATTAAGGGGATGCCTTCTAGCATGGGTAACATGTCTTTCCAACATCATAGCCAATGTTAATCCTAGTAGCAGTATACATTTAAGCATGGGTAACATATCTCTCCAATCATATGATGAAACAAGTCCAAGAGACCTTGAGATTCCTAGAAGCAACCTACCTTCAAGCATGGGTAGCATGTCTTTCCAATGGTATCCTAGAAATAGTTTTCTTATTTGAATTAGTTAATTAATAATTGTATTTTTCTTACCAGAGGACTATCTTCAAACATAAGTAACATGTCTTTCTAGTGACATGGTAAGGCAACACTTATTTGAGAACATGCTTCCATCAAAATTAAAACATGAGTAATGATATAAACACATGAAGTAGTGAGATCCATAAAGGAGGTTCAAAGAATGAGGCATTATCCTAATGCTAAGATAATTTAAATTGGAAGCTCTATGTCATGAATTTAATTCTGGTGGACAATGCTAAGTTATATAAAGTTTTGATTGGACTATATATCTTCAGGTGTACCTATGTTTCACTTATTTTGAGTTCCAACACCCCAACCCCTTCTTCCCCCCACCTCCCCCAAAAAAATGAGTAATCATATAAACACATGAAGCAGTCAGATCCATACAAAAAGTAGCATCTTTATTTACAAAAACATAAGACTTAGATGGGGTGTTGGAATCCAAAATAATTGAAACATTGGTATACCCCAAGATTTATTTAGTAGAATCAAACCTATGACTTAGAGTAACCAAGATTTATTGTAGTTGTTATATCTTTAATTTTTTTTTCTTTTTTCTCTTTTTTTCCCTTTTTTTCAATTTTTTTTCAACTATTTGTTTTTTACTAAAACTAACTATCATCTGCTACATCTTAACTAGCCATTAACTGTAATGTTATTTATTCTTTCTCTAACCCTTGATAAATCAATTGCAACTGATGATGAATCTAGTATGATTTGAAACATCTTGCAAAGAAAAAATATGTAAGCTATTAATAATGTAATGTATTAATGTCACTAGGTTACCAAGTTTTTACTACTAAGCATACCAAGTGTCACTGCTAAGATTACCAAATGTCAATATGTTTATGTTCAAAGCTAGTTGTACTCATGCAAATTTACAAAGTGTGATGAAGTAAAAATATTTAAGCACATAAAATTAAAGAACACTTAAAGTAAATTGTAATTGAAAAGATTAAAATAAGAATCTAGGTGATACAATGAATAGAATAGATCTTAATTTCTACTATGCAAACGTGTCTAGGTGCATCAGCACTCAAATAAAATTCTAAACTATCTACTCAATCCATGCTACAGGTACTTGGCGAGAAAATTCTAACTCCTACAAGACAAAACTACAAAAATCTAGGTAAGAGAATGATTAACTGGTGCTATAAATGTAGTGTGTACACACTTATATAAGCATTTATTGTGCTTACATCAATGCTAAAGTAAAGAATACATCAATGTTGATGCATCAACATGGATTCTTGAAACAATTTTCATTACAAGTTAAACATGGTAAGGTTTTTATATTGATCATGAGTCATGGTTAAGTCATGGTGATCATTATAATTTAAAAATAATTAGAAAAAAACTCCAAATATCTCTAAGAAAAACACAAGTCATGATTTGAACTCTAAATAAACCACATGTCATCATTAAGTTAAAACCAAGTTTCTAATACAAAAAGTAAAATACAATCAATTTGAAATGTTGAATTGAGAGCAAATCATACCTCATGCTTCAAAGAATAATTAAAATTCAATGTTTTGAAGGTAGATCTATGGTCCAATTCAACATGCATACTTAGATTTTTTAGAGATTACAATTAAAGCAAGGGTTTAATGCCCTACCTTCATAAAAGGATCATCACCTAGAGCAAGGGATAGAATTTGAAGCAATCAATTCCCATCAAAGGGCATTTTGTCCATAAAATAAATACAAAATAAAAAATACCTTTTTAATAAAATAAAATTTTTAAAAAAATTTGAAGCAGCCCATCAAACTCTGCTAGTGTGAAATGCAATGGTAATATATGTTTGTTAAATATATTAGTTGTGATGCCTATTAATTTTTATTCTTGCCTTGAGCCACAAAGCTTGTCCTACTAAGTGGATCCTAGAGGAATTGATAGATGAGTGAAAGCATAACCTTTTCAAGTGGTTGTATGCAAGCTCAAACCCAAGTCTTTGACTTGAGAAACAAACCTTACCATCACTCCAAATGTCCTACCTTTGTGAAATTGGAAAAGAGACTCTTAAAATCAACTAGATCTAGATATTTCTTTATCTAGAACTAGCAAAAACTTTTCAGATCTATGCCACAAAGGACTTACCAACATTCAAATGACAATTAATTAAAAACAAAATTAGGATTGTGAATGGATTCAAAGGAGATCAACAAAAAAAACTCTATAGCTCATATCTATGCAAGAAATTATTGCTTCTTGTAAGATTATAATCATAAATACTTATGTCATACATAAAACTTGGTAGTTCTTTTAATATGAAACTAAAAATTAACATGAATGTTGATGAGTGGCGAGGTACCCCTACACCCAACCATATCAATCACTAAGGTGTTATGAACAATCCAATCGAGTTCTATGGACCTATAGTTATCTCATACACTAGTTCCTCTAAAAGGTGAAACAGCGTTAAGAATGGTCATTGTCTTCCCAACTACACTTATGAGGCTCACGGGCATGGTTTAAGTGTAATTGAGGTACATGAATTTTTATCATTTTATGTTTTATGGATGTAATCACCTACAACAAGAATAAAGGGTAGAGTAGATTGAAACTAATGTCTATTGCCTAGCTAGCCTCACACCCGTAATCACCACACTTTCCTAGACACATCCTGAACACATATAACACTGATGGGCTACCAAACATTAAGTGTTGTTGGGTTATCAAGTACTATAGAAATGCTCAAAGTAGTCATGCTTGTGTTCATTAATTGCTGGAAATAAATTGCTTAGTTGAAATGCATTAAAATGAAGAGCAAGAAAGTAAAATGCAATAAAGAAAACATTAAGCTATTCTCAGTGCTGCAAGGATTGCCAAAAGATTTTTTTTTATTCCCATCACACTGTTGTGCTCAGGTACATCAATGATCGAACAAAGAATCGTATACATTTTGGACTTCTTCTGCAGGCACTCAGAAAATATTCTAACTTTGAGAGAAATAAACTGCAAGAGCTTTGCTACCTTTCTTGAAAACTAAAAACTAAACTATTCAAAACTGACTCAAAACAGGATCCCAAGCATGGTATTTATAGACATTGGGAATATACCCCGATGTCAAATCCAGGCCCCAACATTTTGTATGCAATGTCTCGGCCCCAACGTTGCGATTAACACAAAATGATGATTCATCATACCCCCACAACTAAATGAAAACTCACCCTTAAGTGAAGAAGAGGAGGAACTAGTTCTTTACAATATAACATATTAGGTAGGTATGATATTATTGACTAACATGAAAAATTGATTCAAATGAAATAGACATACAGACTTTGAGTGCTCAAGTGTACAGAATTACAATTTTTATAATAGTGGGTGTTCATGAGAAGAGGAGTGAACACCCTGAAGAATACTAACATCCAACACCTCTTAGTAGCAGGAGAATGAGAGAGAGAGAAGAGATCCTTTGATCACGAATGGTCCTCTTTGTGTGGTACTACTGCATCATCCTTGGTAAAGATAGTCCCACTTCTAGTCCATGCTTTCCACTGCAATCACAACAGGATCATGAATTAATGCCTTGTCTCATCGATAGTTAAACTCAGCTAAGTTGTGATTTTGGTAGATTGGTTTCTTTGGTGGTGTTAGCAAGAAGGCTGACAGATAGGGTAAAATAGATAAGTGATCCATTAAACTTGAAAGAGCTCAATACAAGTAAATATTTGAAGAGGGTATAAGAATTCACAATAATGAAAAGAAGAATTCACTGAAAACTATTGTGAAGATGTGTACAATTAGATGTCATTGATGGGGTAAATAGAAATAATTTGATTGTAAAAATGTCTAAGGGTAAAGAACTTAACTAACCCAACCAAAAGATATGCAAGTGGATCCTCCCCAAAGCAAGCATAGGCCTTTTATTCCCTTGCATAACTTCAAACCAAAGAGTCTGTGGGCTCCATGGATGATTAATGGTTACAGAAGGTTTAGTACAAAAACCCAAAAATAACTAACTAAGAATTTTGACACATCAAACCAAGACATTGAACCAAAACATAAAACCAATAGTGAGGTGGAACATGGAAAGCATAGATGGAAAGAGAGAGAGGATGGAATGGAGTTCCTAATTACGGTCACATGAAGTCCTTTGTGGATTTTGTGGTTAAATGACTTGATAGGATCCATCCTTAATCTAGACCAAAACCAATCACTTTCAGTGACTTTGCATCGACATTCTAAGACCAATCCATCCCTTAAGAAACAAGAGTGCTCCCACAGAACAATCACGATTCCAAATTAGAGAAGAAGTATGAAGTGAGGAAGGGTCTTAGTTAAAGGAAAAGAGTCCCATAACTAGTGCTTGTAGCCCATTTATTTTGTCCAAGGGGTGTGCTTTGAATTCCCATTGTTTTTTTTTTAAATGAAAACCACACCATGCAAAGACACATGTGTTTATTTTGTCCAAGGGGTATGCTTTGAATCCTCATCTCTTTTTTTTCTATTTTTTTTCTTGATGAGAACCACACCATGTGAGGATGTATGCATTTATTTTATCCAAGGGATATGCTTTGAATTCTCATCATTTTTTTTTCGATAAGAACCACACCATGCAAACACTTATTCAACTTCCTTTATTGATTGGCATGAAATGGTAAGAAATTCATGGAAACACACATGCACCCAGGCAAATAGAAAGTACAAAGAATACTAAATCCCCTTGAAGCCATACCCTATTCAAACCTTTAAATCCTTCCCAATTTTGGAAACTACCAAAGTCAAAAATTTATGAAAGTTTTATTAGTGAAAAAGGGATTGCACATTTCCAAAACAAGGAAAATCATAAAGTGTGTGGATAGGTGGATGTTGTGGACTCACTACCTATTACATGAAAAAGAAACCATGTATTAATTATCCATAATAAAATTCAAAGCTAGAAACCAAACACCAACAATTAAATAACAAAAATAGTACATACCACCATCAAGTACGCATTACCAATGTACCTGGCACTTATTAACAAAAAAAGTTAGAAAATCACATCAAATAAAAGAAAATAAAGAAGAAAGTGTAAATTATTCAAAAGATATCAAATGTACTAATGATGGTGTAAAACAAAAATTAGAAAATATTAATAACATAAAAACAAAAATTTGTAAAATGAAAAATGTGTAAAACAAAAAAATTAAAGAACTGAGGAGCTACTTGAATGATTAGCATGAATGGCCATCTCCCCCATGACTAAGTTTAAAGGAGGAGATTCAAAATATGGAGCATGGTTGTCCATCTGACGAGGTTTTTGTTATGTTAGTTGGCATATGCTGATAAAAAGGTTTAATTTGTTGAATGTTGACAAGTTGTTTCTTGTTTGGGCTCTCACGTTTATAGATTATCATGGCCCCTGAAGGAAAAGTCTCGTAAATGATGTAAGGTCCCTCCCACAACATTTGGAACTTAGTTCATTGAGGCACATGTGCAAGGTTCTAGTAGAAAACCTTATCTCCTGGTTAAAATTTAACTTTTCTAATTTTTAGGTCATGACATGTTTTGTTGTAAACCTTGTGCAACTCGTTAGATGATAAGGTTACTAATCAGTTTTCATCAATCAGGTTGAGATTCATTAGTCTTTCCTTTTGGGCTAGACTTAAGTCAAGGTCAAGGTCACAACCCGTTGAAAGTGTAAAGAGTTTACATTGAATAGGAAGTGTTGGTAGTTTGCTGTACATAAGCTCATAAGGAGAGTAGCCTATAGGAAGTTTCCAAGTTAAGCAATAGGCCCAAAGGGCATCATTCAATTTTGTGTTCCAGTCCTTCCTATACATGCTAACAGTTCTTGTTAGTATTCTTGTGATTTTCCTATTAGTAACCTCAGCTTGACCATTAGCTTAGGGATGGTAAGGTGTTGTGAGTTTGTGTTCAACCCCTAAGCATTGCATAATATTTTGAAAATTAGTGCCTATAAAATGAGTTCCATTATCAAAAATCAATGCACATGGCACACCAAACCTATTTACAACATTTTGTTATACAAACTGAGCAATAGTAGAAGATGTACAGTCGATGATGGCTGCTGCTTTTACCCATTTTGTACAATATTCAACAGCGACTATGATGTATGTCTTTCCATTCTACATGGGTGTGATGGGACCCATGAAATCAATGCCTCAAATGTCAAATGGTTCTAAAGGTTGAATCCATTGTTGAGGTCCCTCCATTTAAGTAGTCATTCCACCATCCTGTTGGCATTGTTCACAAGAGTGGATGAAATGGTGAGCATCCCTAAAGAGTATTGGCCAATAGTACCCTACCATTAGGATTTTAATGGCCATGCATCTCCCAGCATAGTGTCCTCCACAAGAACCTTCATGAGCATCTTGGAGAACATGTGGTTGATTAACATCAGGGACACACAAATGAACTAGCCTATCGACACACACCTTGTAGAGGTGTCTGTTGATCTCCATGAAGTGCTTTACTTGGTGAAGAAACTGTTGTTTCCTCCAGTGGTCCAACCCTTGTGGCATCTCCTGAGTGAGAAGATAGGTGAGACTGTTATCATACCATTTTGGCTCATTGGGCATTTATTTAGTCATTACTCTAGCAAAGAGGAGTTCATCAAGAAATGTATCAAATAATGGGTTGTCTTCCTCTTTATCATCCCATCGCAACCGAGACAAGTGATCAACGATCACATTCTTAATGCCCTTTCTATCTACCATTGTAAGATCAAACTCCTGCAAGATCACCAACCACCAAATGACATGGGGGCTCACCATTGGCTTATTCATTAGGAAGTGTATGGCACTGTGGTCTGTGTGCACAAACACCTTGTATCCAGGCACATAGTGCCTAAACTTCTCTAGAACAAACACCATTACCATCAATTCTTTTTTTGTAGTGGTGTAGCTCAATTGTGCACCCACAATGCTTTGACTAGTGCAGTGGATGTAGTATGGACATTTCTTATCATCTAACATCATCAACATAACTCCCAGAGCATAATTCAATGCATTCATCATGATGTGAAATGGTCTGGACCAATCAGGTGCTTGTAGAATTGGAGTTTCCATAAGCCTTTCTTCTAGTTACTGGAATGTTTTTTCACATTCTAGGGTCTAGAAAAAAGGAGCATCTTTCTTTGTTAGTTCAACCAATGGTTTTGTGATCTTACAGAAATTCTCTATGAATCGCCGATAGTAGCCAGTGTGTCTAAGGAATGACCAAACATCTTTAACTATTTCCAGCTAGCGGGTTATCCCTTAGTTGACCCTCATTTTTTCAAGGTCCACCTCAATTCCTACTTGCAATATTTTGCGCCTTAATATAATGCCCTCCTAGACCATGAGGTGACTTTTCTACCAATTGAGCTACCACTTAGTTTCAACACATCGTTTCAGCACTTACTCAAGGTGGTCCAAGGCTTGCTCAAATGTAGTTCCATAGGTGGAGAAGTCATTCATGAAGACTTCTACATCACTACTGATCTACTATTGAAAGATTCTTAGGACTAGGTGTTGAAATGTGGCAGGAGCATTGTGCAGGCCAAATAGCATCTTAAAATATGCAAAAGTCCCCAAAGGACTTGTGTGTTATTTTTTCTTGGTCTTCTGGTGCGATTTGAATTTGGTTATAGCCACTATAACCATATAGGAAGCTACAGAAGCAATGCCTTGATTTTGTTTCTAGTACCTAGTCAAAAAATGGAAATGGAAAATGATCCTTGAATGTTGTCATATTCATCAACCTAAAATCGATACAAACCTTCCACTTACCAACTTTCTTTGGTACAATTACAAGTGGACTAAACCACTCGAGATTCGCAATGGGATAGATGAACACACCTTGAGGAGTTGCTTGATTTCCTCCTTGATGATTTTCTTTAATTTGGGGTTCAACTACCTTTGTGGCTATCATTTTGTCTTTATGGTTGAGTCAGTGTAAATGCAATGCTGACATATCCTAGGATCAATCCCTATGAGTTCAGGATATGACCAAGCAAAAGCTATTGACCATCTTTCAACTACCTTCGATAGTATCTCTTTCTATTCTAGAGCAAGTCTTGCATTGATTATAACCAACTTCTTATTTTTCAAAAATACATATTCCATTCCAGCCAGTAGCATTTTTAGTTCAAGGGGCTATTGCTTGAAGTTCTCAGGAATTTCCAACTCTTTGCAATAGGTATCATCATTTGTATCATTAGAGAGTTGGTGATGAACTTGCTCTAGTTCATCCATGCTTGTAGCATATTTACATGTCAAGCTCTCAGCTGGTTCCATGCATAGTGTGCTGCTTTTTGAATCAGTAGTCAACCACTAGGTGACCTCCTATTTTGTGGCTACTGCATACAAACACCTTTGAATTTCTACTTCTGGCACATATTGCTTACATGCAGAGATGGATGCTTAGTTGATGGCCCAAATTTTCTACACACAATTGCACCCACTCTCACTATACACGACGCATGGAACTCTCTTCTTCTTAATCTTTTCAAATGCATTTTCTTTAGAGATTTCTAGGAAAGATCTCTGATGCCCATTCTTGCATCTACGATGCTTAGCCATGCTTTTCCCATGATGATTGGGAAGTCCCCTTTGTAGTTCTTTACTTTGATTACTAGGAAGTTGATAGGAAAGACCACCCATAGATAATGATCACTATGTCTTCTACTAATCCCAATGGAACAGTGATGGACTGGTCTACCAATTCTAATCTGATGTTGCTCTTCTTAAGAAAAGGAAAGTTCCAAGCAGTGTACTTCTCATGAGAAATCAAATTAACACCAGAACCTAAATCTAGAAGAGCTGATGAGTCATGGTCTGTCAGGCCCTATTATCATAGCCCTGTTATCACAGCTGTGTTATTGCATGTGCGATATCGCGTACGCGTTATCATGGCCTACATGCGATATCGCATATGCGATATCGCGATTCCGGTGTGAGCCTATAAATGAAAGGTGGCACACTTGGTTTTGGCATTAGTTATTAGATTTTATTGTAAGTTTTTAAGTTTAAGTTCCTCTCAACCCTTTCCTCCCAATGCATGCCCGTAGTATGGTAATTGTAATTGTACGACATCCTTATTCGAGTGTGACGTACTTGGACACACACATGACCGGCAATAAAGATCGAGATTACTTCACCATTGCAACATCCACTTAGCTTAATTATTAATTTAATTGTTATTTATTTAACTATTATTTACTACTTTCTTAGTTAATATCTCTTCACCCTAAACTCTTATTAAACACGGAATGAGTATGACTTAATCACAAGCATTTAAGTGTGACTACTTGGTAACCCAGTAGCGTGCTTAGGCCATGCGCTTGGTAATCCCAGTGGTAGTTGTGCATGAGGTCCAAGATGTGTATGAATGATTAAGGAACGGATGCTCATCGCACTTAGGCTAGTTAGATTCTCTCTCACTCTCTCTCTCCTAGCTTAGTTCATATTATTTTCCATTATCTCCAAGAGTAGCATTAGTATAGAAACACATCATACACGTCACTCTAGACTAAACCATATGTGACAAAGTTAACACTAGTCCAGATGGGAAGATAGCGAACTATGATCTAAGAATAGCTGTCTAGATACAACAACTAGTCCATCTGCGGAGTTCAACTAAATCATGCATGAAATGCTCGTATTCGTATGGTTGAGTGTAGGGGTACCTCACCACTCATCAAGAGCCTTGTACAATTCATTCCCAGCAATCTGTAAATGAATTAAAAGACTTTTAGGATCAACTAATTTCCTGGGAAGGTTTCTTGCATAGATCCAATCAAACACAATGTGAGTAAGCATTACAATATGGATCCTTGGTAGAGTTTGGTTTGAAGGAGGCTTAAAGGAATTTGATATGGAGGAAGAGGCAGGAGTAGGGTTATTAATTACAGGTGTAAGTGAAGCCTTAGGTGGATTATGGGGTTGAAAGAAAGGTCTTTTCTTTGATTGAACATTTGACCCCTCCAATTGATGATTAGGTTGCAAATTAACAACACTCGTAGCATTGCATTGTTACGGTTCAGTGGGTAGTTCACCCTACATTGGTGGAGTAGGTAGTAGTTGTGAAACTAGAGGAAGAGTGTGTGTAAGGATAGAAGGAGGATAAGGATAGGGGCAGTGTCCCTTCTTTCATGTAGAGATGGAGTTCGATAATAGTCAAAAGGGTGGTAGTAAGGCTGTAACTAGGAAACATAATTGGAAGAGTTACATCGAGACATGGGTTGTTGAACATGGTAACCATATAGATTAGGCTACCGGTAAGGGTATTTTTGCCATGGCGGTACAAGCGCCCATGATTATGGTTGCTGCCATTGTTGGTACTGTTCATACGATTGTAGTGGAGCTCTACTTGGATAATATGATTGTTGCTAGGGAAACTGTTGGAGATTACCTTGAGGATAAGGCAACCTTTTAGATGTTTGCCTTCGTGTAAGTCATGGACGTAAGGCATAAACCCCAGACTCTTGAAGATGTGATACAACAAGGTAACATCCCTTAGGATGTTCATACTAGCAAACATCACATCCACGATCATCATCTGATTCACTATCTGCAACCTCTTCTACTGTAGTAATTTTTCCCTTACCTTTGTAATATGCACATTTAGCTTCTTTGCACCTCTTTCACTTACAATCACTTCTTGTTATTGGGACTCTTCAGCAATTTTGAGGAAAACCTGAAATTTGCTATCCATGGAGTCTCTTAACTAATCAACCTTGGTCGTAAGTTCAAATAGGAATTGTTGAAGTGGCAAGGCTTTTTTATGCATCTCCTCGTTGAATACGGATTCATCTTCACTGTCACAGAATCGAACCTCCCACTTGCGAATGGAAGGATCATGGTTGTACTCCTCTACACTTTCTCTTTTTCTTAGTTCACCCTCCTCTTTGGCGACCTACTCTATTAACCTTTATACCTGATGGGCAATTAGTTCTGACAATTGCCCTTGGGCATAAACACCAAGGGTTTTCCTCATTTCATTATGAAGCTTGTCTACAATGTGGTGGAGTTAAGCCAACTAAGAATAACCATGGCTAGGGCATTTGTGCATCAAGGCATAATATTGGTCAATGGTAGCATCCAACGATTCGTGTGCTCCTTATTTCCACTCTTGAATTTTCTTTCTTAAGTTGGACACCCAAGAGTATGTTTGATACTTATCATTGAACATTTCAAGCATGGTACTCCATCATTTGATACATTTCAATTCTAAAAATTAGTACCAATTCTTTGCTTCTTTGATGAGTGTCCTAGGAAACAACTTTAGCTTTTGTCATTCGTTCTCTATGTTTTGCAAGACACATGCATCTTGAAAAGCTTCAATATGATTCTGCACATCAAAGTTATGTCCTCCTTCAAATCAAGAAATATTTTTCATGTTTGATGAGCAGCTAGGTACCCCTACGCCCAACCATACGAATCACGGGCGTTAGAAATTCGTAGACTGTAAGCACTTAACATACACCAGACTCTAACCAGTGAAACCTTCTGTTAGAACGGCCTTTGTCCTCCTAATCTCACTTGTGAGGTCCTGGTTACGATGGTTAAGTGAGACTAAGGCTAATGATTTGTATAGCTTTTTACTTATCTTTTGGCGACTAATTAAGGTATGAAAAGTAAGGAATAAACTATTATCTAATCTATAATTATCCTAGCTTGTATTCTAGCATAAGTATTTGATCCCATCTTCTAACCACGTCTTGAGCATCTCATAACACTTCTGGGTTACCAGACGTTAAGTGTCCCTGGGTTTACCAAGTGTTTGATTTACGTTCAAGATGGTCGTACTTATGGCCTTTACGAACTACGAATGAGCGATAGCGATTAAGATAACAATAATAGAAACTAAAGTAATTAATAAGTAATTAACAAAGCATAAACATATTAAACTACTAAATTCATAAAAATAGCTAATTCCAAATACTGCAAGGAATGCTTGAATAGTTCTTCTTTATTGTTCTCACGCCAATGGGCTCAGATACATCAACGCTCGAGTAAAGAGCCAATCACTTTTCTTACACCTACTGCGGGCACTTGGAAAATATTCTATCTCCTGCGGGAACAAACTGCAAGAGCTTCGCTACAACTAACTAAAAAGTACCTAAATGAGGCGGAAGGCCTTCTTATTTATAGGCCGAAATAGGCTCCGCGTAAACAGGGCCATGTCGACGCATGGAAGGCTACGTCAACGGGGCCGCGTCGACGTAGCCACGTATACATGGCCTTGTATACAGAACCTAGTCAACGCATTGACTTAATGACACTTCATCATACCCCCACGACTGAGTAAAAACTCGTCCTCGAGTTACTCTACAATTTGGAAGGTATGGACTTTTATTAACAACGCACATGACTTGACACACACATGACACAACATTAACTTGACCAAGTGCCCGAGTTACAGAGAAGGACAAATTACAAAAATGGCGGTGTTCAGAGAAAAAATTGAACACCTCATTGGTTCTGGAGCCTCTGCTGTGTAAGATGATGCATAAAATTGCTAGAGAAGATCACACCATCCCTGGGGGTGATGGTTCTGATGGACCGTCTCCAGCTCCTGGCCCATGCGTTGGTGGCAGCATGAATGACGGTTGTCCTGTGGCAGCTACAACTTTTAGAGGCAATCGGAAAACCTCCAAGAAAGCCCTTATTTTTTCTTCTTTGCTTCTGGGGTCGTTCACTATCTAGGCAACTTCTCCAATGTGTGTTGGAACTAGAACTTCCCAAGGGCATGGCAATGCTAGAAGGAGTTCTTTCAGGTTAACAAACCATGTTGTGAACTACTTGCGTTCGATGTCGAACGCTTGGATTGATGCCTGCAGCTACTAGTAATCATTCATTCTATGGGCCAGGTCCTCTGCGACTATAAATTGTCCTTCAAAGCTTGTGCAGAGAACTTTGAGTTCCATGTTTACCGTTTCCAGCTTCTGCTTTGTTGCCTTATGTGCCTAGAACTCACCCAAATATAAGGAATACAACGCAGCCACTTTCTTTTCTAACTCTGACTATGGTCTCCCAGCTGTGAGCATAGCCAGGTTTGCATAGCGAAGGTTGGCAAGCTCCATATATTCTGTCATCTCCTCAATCTGTAGCTCCTTAAGGTAGATTTTAGCTTTATTGTAGTCATTCAACCCATCAAAGATAGGCTGCCATGCATCGCCTCCTTCTCGAAGCTGTTGGAGCACATGGTTCATTTTGGCTTTTGCGACTTGAATATGCTTTTCATTTACTTCCTTCTGTAATCCCACTTGGTCCCTGTAATGATTTTTGATGTTTTCAAATTTCAGGGCCTCATTCTTCCAAGCGACGATTTCAATTGCAGACTTCTGTCGCAATGCCCGAACCGCCTCCATTGACAGATTCTGGTTGTCAGCAGCCAACCTTCTTACGTTAGCATTCACCCTAGCTAGTTCTTCCTGCTACTGGTGGATAAATTTTTTCATGTGTTTGTTCTCTGCACCAACATTGCGCAAGCGATGAACCTCTGCAGTCAATCATATGTTCTCCTGGCGAACCTCGGCCAAGTCCTTGTCTAAGCGATGTGCTTAGGTGTCTGCCACAAACTTGTCGAAGATCGTCATCTCTCGCACATCCTCAATGACCTGTAGTTTAAGTTAAAGCTGTTGAAAAGCTTCATCCCTAGTGATTTTGTGATCAAGTATGGCTGGATCGGCAAGTTAAGCTCTTAATTGGGCTACCTCTGTTGCCAAGCACTAACAAGCGACTTCAGCAGCTTCAACTTACCCTTCCAAAACGAGGCTCTTGCCCCTTGCCAAGAGCAACTTTGACTAGGTTGCAGTAATGTTGTCTAGAAGCAGTTGCCTAGTTCCCACCAGTCGTTCCAAAAACTCCTCGTGTTGGGCTTCATCAATCTTGCTACGCGAAGTTCCGACAGACACCTATACATCTTGCAGTTCATGAACGTTCGATACAGGTGCTACCAGTGCATTGAGAACCGTAGCAATTATGTCAGCAACCACTTCAGTCGCAACCTCCTGTCCCTGGTGCTGCATCACCAGGACCATCGCCCCTTCACCATCTTCCAATCGTACCAAGAAGGTAGCAGCATTTCCTGAAATTTCAGGGAATAACTATTGGGTTGATACTGTTACCTCTCAGATGCTTGGATCTGTTCAGGTTGGCACTTGTGCTCTGGCGGTGGAGAATATCGGCCCTGCCCTTTCAAGCAAGCTAATTAATTAAGCCACTTGCTCCACGTGGCTCATGGTAGGGTGATAGACCGAAGGATCTTCTCCTCCACCAGTCCTACCAGATTGCTCTTGCTAGCTCAAGAGCATTTCCCGAATCTCGCAAATGTATTCTGCCATGGTTTGCAAGCTCATCTGTGTTGTTTGTGAAAGTGGTGGAGGTGGTTATTGCTCCTCCTCCATCTGTGTGGTGGCAGGAGTTTTATCTTTCATCATTTCTCGCCAAGAGGTAATTGGGGTGCACCAGATTACATCATTGGAGTACCGTGCTATCCCTGACCATTTGCACAACTTTTGGATTAGGTAGGGAAAGAGGAGAGCTCTTATTCCACGTTCATTTTCAGCAAACCTCTTTTCAATCTCCAAAAACAGCAACTGTGGAAGACTCATTGGGAATTTCCCACTCAAGGTGGCACATGCACGAGCGGATAAGGCTATGATTTTACTAGGTCTTACCGTTAGGTTCAGGTGGTAAGACGTGATCTTTGAGTACACTCTCTTCGCCATGGTTAGAGAGCCAAATTCCTTGCGCTCTACCCCATAGCACCATTTGGTTCATTGTGCCTTTACCTCTAGATCTGCCTACTTTGGAATTTTCACCACATCTGCCCCAATCTCAGGCAACCCCAGAGCCTGCGCTATCGCCTCCGAAGAGTAAGAGACATAAATTTCTTTGATTCTTACTCTAGACCCTAGTTGCCGATTCGTCCAGAAGAGATAAATTTCTCCTAAGTACCATTCACCACTGGTTGTGATGATTGGCCACATCGGAGAGTTCTGCAGCTAAAGCCTCACTTCTTCTGGTGCATTCTCGAGGAATGGTCCAAAATTTAGCTCTTGGAGGACCGTCCATTGCACCTCGTGTGGCATGATAGCATCAAGGCAGGCTTGGGTCAGGGTGACCTCAAGCTATGGTGCCATCCCAGGAGTCTCATCCCCTTATGATTGCTCACTGGAAATCTCCTCTTCGGGAATCTGATGGACAGATTCCACGACAGGTCCTTCGCAGAGGGGCCCAGCTGCATGAGAGCCCTCCACATGCTCTGGCAATTATACACCTCGTCCCCTTCCCATGCATGGGTGCTTGTCCCTTGGTTGTGACGATCCTTTGCCCCTTGGATGCCTTGGTTTGGGTGCCATCTGCAATCAAAAATAACCTCCCATTAGACCATCTGTAATCAAACATAACGAGACTCAAAAAGAACTCCACGAGGAATAAATCGAGCGATGGGACCCGAAAACTAATCAACCACGAAATCCAAAGGATGGGAGGCTTAACAAGTGGGACCAAGGATATGCAAGTGGATCCTCCCCATAGCAAGCCATAGCCTTAGTAGCCCCTACATATCCTTAACACCAAGGTCTGTGGGCCTCGGGGCCAAGAAATCATTTGTGCCAATTAAGACTCCTACCCAAGAGATCCCACCAAGGCATGGGAAGCCCAAGGAAATCATGATGAACCTTCACAACATAAGATCAACAGTGAGGTGAGTTACAGAGAGAACTGGGTGAAGAGAGAGAGACGAGAAAATGGAATTTCGATCGTCGATCACATGAAACCCCATGTGCAGTTGTGGTTAAGTGACCCGGTAGAACCATTCCTGAGTTTAGACCCAAAACCATCCGCATTCAATGACATCGCAGCAATAGACGAAGTCCCAGCCATCCCCTAAGGAAGCAAGAATGACCCCATAGAGAACCACCACTCCACAAACATGAGAGGAAGGAAGTGAGATGGGACGAAGTTAGAGGGGACCAAAGAAGTCCCATAACTAGTGCTTGTGGCTCATGAGAGGTGGTCTAAGGGATGTGCTTTGAATTCCCACCATGGATGTCATGAGTTTTTTTTTCTCATGATTCTTCTTCTCTTTTTTTTTCTTGGGGCAGCCACACCATACAAAGACCCATGCATGTTCACATGCATCTGACCAAGGGGTGTGCTTTGAATCCTCATGTTTATTTCTCTTTTGTTTTTTTGAAATTTTCAGTGAGGACCACACCATGCAAGGTCGAACTACCTAGAAGCTTTCTTGGAGAGAAGAACGTGGAGCAGTAGGAAATCCGTAAGGACACACCAGCCACCCAGGGAACAGGATAGAGTGACAAATATTACATTCCCCTTGACGTCACACCCAATTCAAACCATTGGGTCATCCCCAAGTCTGGGAACTACATAAGTCACACATTAATTATAATGTTTTTAAGTGAAGGGGTTGCATGTTCTCAACAGAAGGAAAACCATGGAGTGGGTGAACGGGTGGATGACATGAACTCACTGCCGATGTTATGAATGAAAAATAGATGTAAAGTCCAAAGACAACCATGCGAGAGCGGAAACCAGACAACTAGGTGGACTAGTGTACATTACCCATCGCAACAAAAACCATCCGTGCCAGACATCTGAACACAATAAGACGACATATTAGCAAGCACGCAAAAAATGAAACACACACAAAGAAATGAAAAATAATTAAAGAAAGGAAAAAATGTACAAATAATTTGCAAACATATGAACGATGGTGAAAAACAAAAAGGTGTAAAACAAAAAGAATTGCAAATAGTGAGGGGTGTAGTGGAATGGATCAGCAGGGATGACGGTCTCCCCCACGACTAGGTGGAAAGAAGGAGACACAAAAAATGGAGCGAGGCCGACCAGGTGATGACAAGGCTGTGGCACTAGGTGAGTTGAGTTCACGAAAAGGTTTCAGTTGTTGGCGGTTGACTAACTGTGTTCTGGTGGGGTCCTCAAGTTTTTGGATAAGCAAGGCCCCGGATGGGAAGGTGTCAAAGACAATGTAATATCCCTTTCACAGTGTTTGAAACTTGGTCGATTGGGATACGTGTGAGGGGTTCCAATACAACACCTTGTCTCCACATCTAAATGTGACCTTCCGAATCCTAAGATCATGTCATTTCTTGTTATAGGCCTTGTGGATTTCATTTGAAGACAGGGCCACTAATCAATTCTCATCTAGCACACTTAAATTGATTAGTCGTTCATGTTGTCCTAGCAGTAGGTCAAGGCCTAAGCCACTAGCAGTGGATAGTGTGTGGAGTTCGGCCTAAATTGGAAGTGTTGGTAACTTTTCGTACACTAACTCATAGGGAGAGTACCCTATAGGAAGTTTCCAAGTGGAGTGATAGGCCCATAGGGCATCATTGAGTTTGGTGCTCCAATCCCTCCTGTATTTGCTAATGGTTGTGGTAACGATCTTAGTGATCTCCCTATTGGTGACTTCGACTTGCCCATTGCCTTAGGGGTGATAGGGTGTTGTAAATTTATGTGTTAACCCTAAGTGTTGCATGAGTTTCCGAAAAGTGACACCCATAAAATAAGTTCCATTATCATAAATGAGTGCGCGTGGCACTCCAAACCTGTTGACGATTTGTTGCTGGACAAATCGTGCGGCAGTGTTGGAAGAATAGTCGACGACGGCTGCCGCTTCTGCCCACTTGGTACAGTAGTCCAAAGCTATGATGATGTATTCCTTTCCATTTGACAGGGGTGTGATGGGTTCCATGAAGTCAATACCCCAAATGTCGAAGGGCTCCAGTGGCTAGATCCATTGTTGAGGGTCCTCCAACCGTGCCGTCATCCCACCGTCCTTATGGCATTGTTCACAGGAGTGGGTGAACCATTGTGCATCCCTAAAGATGATGGGCCAGTAATAACCTGCAAGCAAGATCTTAATGGAGGTGCAGCATCTAGCATAGTGGCCCCCACACGGGCCCTCATGAGCATCCTGGAGGACACGCAGTGTATCACCATTAGGGACACACCATCGAACCAATCCATCTACGCACACCTTATAAAGGTGGCCATTGATCTCCATGAAACGCTTGGCCTTATGGAGAAACTATTGTTTCTGTCAATGGTTCCACACCTTTGGCAACTCTTGAGTGGTGAGGTAGGTGACGATGTGGTGGAACCACAGGGATTCCTTGGGCACTTGCAGATCAACTGCGCCTATGAAGAGGAGTTCATTTGGAAATTGGTCAAATAAGGGCTCCTCCTCTTCTACATCATTCCATCGCAACCAAGACAAGTGATTAGCAACCACATTCTCGGTCCCCTTCCGGTCTACCATGGTAAGATCAAACTCCAAAAGAATCACCAGCCACCGGATTATGCGAGGGCTCACCGTTGGTTTGTTCATTAGGAACCAGATAGCACTGTGGTTAGTATGCACAAACACCTCGTATCTGACCACATAGTGCCAGAATTTGTCCAAGGCGAACACCACCATCATTAACTCCTTTTCGATGGTGGTGTAGTTCAGCTGAGCACCCATAATGCTACAGCTTGCACAATGGATATAATATCGACATTTCTAATCATCACACTATGTAAGCATGGCTCCCAAGGCGTAGTTAGATGCGTCCATCATAATTTGAAAGGGTCTAGACCAATCAGGTGCCCATAGAACTAGAGTTTCTACGAGTTTCTGTTTCAGCGCTTGGAATGCAGACTCGCATTCCTTAGTCCAGATAAATAGAGCATCCTTCTTTGTAAGTTCTACCAATAGCTTGGCGATTTTCAAAAAATTTTCAATGAAATGCTGGTAGTAACCAGTGTGTCCAAGGAATGACCGAACATCTTTGATGGTACTTGGTTGACGGGTGATTCCTTAGATGACCCTGATCTTTTCAAGATCTACGCTGATCCCTGTTTGTGAGATGCGATGCCCTAGAACGATGCCCTCTTGGACCATCAAATGGCTCTTCTGCCAATTGATCCGTAGATTGGTGTCTACACACCTTTTCAGAACCTACTCCAGACAGTCCAAGGCTTGCTCGAACGTGGCCCCATAGGTGGAGAAGTCATCCATGAAGACTTCTACCTCATTGCCAATTTGTTGCTGGAAGATGCTTAGGACAAGGCGTTGGAATGTAGCAGGCGCATTACACAGGCCAAAGGGCATCTTCTTATATGCAAAAGTCCCTCATGGACTCGTGAACATTGTTTTGGCCTAGTTCTCTAGTGCTATTTCGATTTGGTTATAACCACTATAACCATCCAAAAAGTTGTAGTAATGGTGCCCTATGATGGTATCCAAAACTTGGTCCAAAAATGGGAGCAGAAAATGATCCTTGAAGGTCACCATGTTGAGCAATCGGAAATCAATACAGACCCTCCACTTGCCACCTTTCCTGGGCACAATAACGAGTGGACTAACCCATTCGCTATTGGCAATAGAATAGATGAACCTCGCCTTTAGCAATTGTTCGATTTCATCTTTCACGACCTGCTTAAGTTTGGGGTTCAATCATCTTTATGGCTATCGTCGTGGCTTCATGGAAGGGTCAATATAGATCCGATGCTGGCAGACCCTGGGATAAACTCCAGTCAAGTCAAGATATGACCATGCGAATGCAGTAACCCATTTGTTTACCACCTTCAACAATCTCTTTTTTTGTTCAGGAGCAAGGGTGGCATTGATGATTATCGGCTTTCCATTTTGCAAAAATGCATATTCCAAGTGAGCCAGTAAAGACTTTAGCTCTAGGGGTTCCTGTTTGAAGCTCTCAGGGATTTGTAGTTTCCCTTAGTCATCTTGGTCATCAACAATGGAGACCTATTAATGAACCACTTCCATCTCATCCATGCTTTCAGCATAGGCTTGCACAAGCCCCTCAGACGGTTCCATGCATAATGTGCTACTAGTAGGGTCAACTGTAAGCCACTAGGTGCCCTTTTGGTTAGTGGCTACTGCGTACAGGAACTGTTGAATAGGTTATTCCTCGGTACACCAACTGCATGCTTGAATGGATATCCGCATAGCAGACCATAACTGCTGCACATAGTTGCACCCTGAGTCACTGTACGTGATGCATGGAACGTGCTTCTTCTTGATCTTTCCAAAAGGATTTTCCTTTGAAATTTCAAGGGACAGATCTTGGAGTCCTAGTCATGCGTCCACCGTGCTTAGCCAGGCTCTTCCCATGATGATTGGGAAGTTCCCCTTGCAGTTCTCCACACAGATGACCAGGAAATCAGCAGGGTAGGACCACCCACAAACAGTGGTCACTATGTCCTCCACCAGTCCCAAGGGAATGGTGATGGACTGGTCTGCTAACTCAAGCCGAATATTGCTCTTCTTTAGTGAGGGCAAGTTCTAGTTCTTGTACATATCGTGAGAGATCAAATTGATCCCTGACCCTGAGTCCAAAAGAGCTTTGCATGGCTCGTTCCCTGCCACCTAAATATAGATGAGGGGGATTCTCAGATCAGTCAATTTTCGGGGAAGATGACCTACCTTGATCCAATCGGTCATGGCATGGGTGAGCATGATCGTCTAGACGTTGCAGTGCGGTTGGCTTGGAGGCTGCTCTGGTAGTGGAATAGTGGAGGTGCTTATAGGTTTAGAGGCACTGGCCATAGGTGTATATGAGGGTATGTTCAAATTATTGGGCTAGAAAAAAAGATGTTTTCGTGGCTTTGGTTCTAGTCCACTCGGCTGAGGTGTCAGTTGTAAGTTAACAGCCCTCGTAGCATTTCGTTGTTGTGGCTGTGGCGGTATCTCTCCCTGCATTGGTGGGGCAGGTGGCAGTTGAGTAGGATGTTATGAAGGAGTGGCAAGAGAAGGTGATGGACGATAGAAGAGATGTGGGTTCTCCCCTTGGGTGATGGAGATTGAGGTTGGAAATACTCCAGGAGGTGGTAATGACTTTGAAAGGTCGCGTGACTGGAAGAGCCCCATGGAGAGACCGGTTGCTGAACGTAGTACCCATAAGGATCTAGCTATTTGTAAGGGTATTGTTGCCTTGGAGGTGGCATTGCCCACGCTTGTGGTTGCTGCCATTGTTGGAAGTATTCGTATGGTTGCAGTGGCACTCCACTTGGATAATATCCTTGTTGCTGTTGGTGGAACCGCCTGGAATTGCCTTGTGGACAAGGCAACCTTCGGGGTTTTTGCCGCTGTGCCAAGCGAGGGTTCAATGCATACACCCTAGACTCTTGAAGATGTGACACCATAGGACAACATCCCTTAGGATGTTCATATTGGCATATGACACATTCATCATCCTCCTCGGTGTCAGAGTCTGCAACCTGCTCTACTGCAGCAACTTTGCCCTTACCCTTATATTGGGCACGTTCAGCTTCCTTCTTCCTATGGCAATTGCGGGCATTACCTTATTCTCTAGACTCCTCTGCAATTTTCAACATGCTTTGGACTCTTTCATCCAAAGTGTCCCACATCTTATCCACCTTTGCCAATATTTTAGATGTGAAATTTTGTAACGGAAAGGTCTTTCAATTCACTACTTCTTCCAATGGCGATTCATCCTCCTCATCACAAAATCGAACCTCCCTTTTTCTGAGGGAAGGATCCCAGTTGAATTCTTCTGCACTCTCCTTTTTCCTAAGTTCTCCTTCCTCCTTGGCCACCTATTCAATGAGGCGCTGCAATTGGTGGGCCCTTAGCTCCGACAATCGTCCCTAAACGTACATGCCAAGGGTCTTTCACGTTTCAAAACAAAGCCCATCAATGATGTGGTGAAGTTGTGCCCGCTAAGAGTAACCATGACTAAGGCACCGATGCAACAATGAGTAGTTCCTACTCATGGCGGCATCCAAGGGTTTATGATTCCCTTGTTTCTAGCCTTGGATTTATCGCCTCAAATTCTCCACTCTAGAGTATGTTTGATACTTGTCATTAAAAATTTCAAGCATCATACTCCATCTTCTAATTGATTCCGACTCCAAGGACCGGTACCAACTTTCAGCCTCTTTGATGAGTGTGCGGGGAAACAACTTCAGCTTCTGCCAATCATTGTCAATGTTCTACAGGTGAGTCCGTGGATCACAGTTGTATCCCCCTTCACATCTAGGAATGTTGTTCATATCAACGCGCTTGATCCAGCTATCCTTTACGTGCCTACTAGGAATTTGAACTGCCTCAATGATTTGGAGCATGCTCCAAGTAGCCAACAACGGCTCATCTGAATCATAGTCCTACTAAGGACCATGATGTCTGTGATGATTCTGGCGGCCCCTCCATTCATGAAGGTGATGCTCGCACGATTGGTCACACGTTTCCTCACGTTGTCCCTTTCGAACCTTTTTACCACTATCCTTTCACTCCTTCCTACCTTGGTTACATTCAGAGCCCAAGCTGGATGAAGATGTAGGAGAGCAAGAGGATGGAAAAGAAGGAGAGGCATCGCCACCGCTCTGGTGTCAATCTCCCCCTCTACCCTGATGATGGCCTCAATCATCCTGCCCAGCCTTGCTACGTGACCCTCCATCCCCTTGAGGATATTGGTCACTTAGAGGCTTGTTTTGAATGATGGACTAGAGGATTTGCTACCCCAGGGGAAGTTCGATCAAATGGGTATCATGAAAGACGGGATCCCCATTGTCTTGCAGCCCTTGCGAGAGTAAGGGGTTACTGAAGTGTTTCCTCTTCTGCTGTTCATATCTATCCGCCTGCTACTAGTCTCTTGCTCGTTGAGCCTCAGTGGGACGATAGTCCCGGTAGTCATGGTCCTCCATGACATACCCCGCTCCACAGTCCTGGATGCCCAGTCTACCCAAATTGTGATATAGCATCGTAGGAGCCAATCGATCAAGCGGTAGCATGATGTTGCCCTCCATGTCCCACCATCGCAGATGCTCATCCTGATGTAGGATGAATGTGAATTTAGGGACATATTCATCAGGATGCTTGTATACAACCCGACATTCTTGTGGCACCGGTGGTTCGAATACCTCTCTCCTGTGAGAAGAAATATTGGACGTTAGATGGTCCATGTAATCGATGTACCTTACTATTTACTTTAATCTGCCTAGCATGCGTAAATATTTCTATCCTGGGTCCATTCCAACGACTTGAATGATAACTTCACTAAGGTTAGATGACGCATGTAAGACTAATAGTCCTCGGAAACAGCACCAATGATGAGCGGCTAGGTACCCCTACACCCAACCATACGAATCACGGGCGTTCACACACAACTCGGTCAAAATCCATAGACTGTAAGCACTTAACATACACCAGACTCTAACCAGTGAAACCTTGGGTTAGAACAGTCGTTGTCCTCCTAATCTCACTTATGAGGTCCTAGTTACGATGGTTAAGTAAGACTAAGGCTAATGATTTGTATAGCTTTTTACTTATCTTTTGGCGGCTAATTAAGGTATGAAAAGTAAGGAATAAACTATTATCTAATCTATAATTATCCTAGCTTATATTCTAGCTATTCCTAGCATAAGTATCTGATCCCATCTTCCAAGCACGTCCTGAGCATCTCGTAACACTTCTGGGTTACCAGACGTTAAGCGTCACTGGGTTTACCAAGTGTTTGATTTACGTTCAAGATGGTCGTACTTATGGCCTTTACAAACTACGAATGAGCGATAGCGATTAAGATAACAATAATAGAAACTAAAGTAATTAACAAAGCATAAACATATTAAAATACTAAATGCATAAAATAGCTAAGTCCAAATGCTACAAGGAATGCTTAAATAGTTCGTCTTTATTATCGTCACGCCAATGGGCTCAGATACATCAGCGCTCGAGTAAAGAGCCGATCACTTTTCTTACACCTACTACGGGCACTTGGAAAATATTCTATCTCCTACGGGAACAAACTGCAAGAGCTTCGCTATAGCTAACTGAAAGGTACCTAAATGAGGTGGAAGGCCCTCTTATTTATAGGCTGAAATAGGCCCCACGTAAATAGGGCCACGTTGACGCATGGAAGGCTACGTCGATGGGGCCACGTCGACGCAGCCGTGTATACGCGGCCTAGTCGACGCATTGACTTAATGACACTCCATCAATGTCTAACCATTTGATCTGACTGTCTTTCACATGCCTTGTTGGAATTTTGACTGCCTCTATGATATTAAGCATACTTCGGATAGCAAATAGAGGCTCATCAAGGCCTTGATCATGGTGCCTATGATGCCCTCTACTACCTCTTCGTTCATAATGATGTGCCTCTCTTGAATGTCTACATCCTTAATCTTTCCTATCTCAACAGTACCTTTGATCATTTTGTTCTCATCGATCGTTTCGTTCATTTCGATCACCTCCATCATGATCTCACCTTTTGCGGTCATGGTCGAAGCTAGAAGAAGAAGATGATGATGACGATGAATGGAAAGAGGAAGGAGAACTAGCACCATCACGGTGCCTACTACTACCTCTTCTGTGATCGTAATCATGATCACAATCGTACTTCTTGTTGGCATCCCTGTCTTGACTTGCCCCTCCGAATCTTGCTTTGTCATTGGATCCCTTATTACCATAATTAGGATTGTAAATTGTAGAGTGCAAATTTTGGTTTTGACCTTCATCATCAAAGTTAAAGAGAGGAGAATCATTGAGTGAATGATCCCTAGAGAAGGGTTCCCCACTAGCTTGCTGGTACAACAAGAACGGAGAATCATTAAGTCCTTTTCCCTTCGAAAGTTCATAGTGCTGCTCTAACTGCCAATCTCGCACGCATTGTGCTTCGATGGGATGACAATCCCTGACAGCGACATCTTCCACGATATATTCCCCATGGCGATCTTGAAGACCACATCATGCAAGCATTTGATAGAGCATTGTAGAAGCAGCACGATTGGGCAGCAACACAATGTTGCCCTCCATTTCACCCCACAGCAACTATTCATCATGGTGTAAGATGAAGGTGAAGTTTGGCACATACTCATCAGGATGAGTATATGTAATTCGGTACTGTTGAGGCTTTGATGGACAAGCGTTATCAAGCTTGGGCAGAGAAGCACTCCTGTGAGAAGAAGATATTGTCGATTAGCAAAACAAAAATCACAGTGTGCTGTGAGAATTTGATGTAGTAATTGTAACACAAGATATGACTCTCAAGTTTGTTCCAACAATTTAAACACTTCAACTAAATCCTATATAGCACACAAAACAACAAAAAGGTCCCTCACAATGGTGCCAATGATGAGCAATGAGGTACCCCTACGCCCAACCATACGAATCACTAAGGCATTATGCGCAATCCGATCAAATTCCGTGGACCTATAGTTATCTCATACACTAGTTCCTCTAGGAAGTGAAACAACATTAAGAACGTTCGTTGTCTTCTCAACTACACTTGTGAGGCTCAAGAGTATGGTTTAAGTGTAATTGAGGTATATGAATTTTTATCGTTTTATGTTTTATGGATGTAATCGCCTACAACAAAAATAAAGGGTAGAGTAGATTGAAACTAATGTCTATTACCTAGCTATCCTAACACAAGTAACTGCCCCACTTTCCTAGACACATCCTGAATACATATAGCATTGTTGTGCTACCAAACATTAAGCCTTGCTGGGTTACCAAGTACTATATAAATGCTCTAAGTGGTCGTGCTTGTGTTTATTAATTGCTGGAAATAAATTGCTTGGTTGAAATGCATTAAAATGAAGAACAAAAAAGTAAAATGTAATAAAGAAAATATTAAGCTATTCTCAGTGCTGCAAGGATTGCCAAAAGAGTTCATTTTATTCCTATCACACTGCTGCGCTCAAGTACATCAGTGCTCGAACAAAGAACCGTATACACTTTGGACTCTTTCTGCAGGCATTCAAAAAATATTTTGAGGGAAATAAACTATAAGAGCTTCGCTACTTTGCTTGAAAACTGAAAACTAAACTATTCAAAACTAACTCAAAACAAGAGCCCATGTGTGGTATTTATAGACTTGGGAAATATACCCCGATGTCGGATATTCGACGTCGAATCCAAGCCCCAACATCGCGTACCTGACATCGTGGCTAACACAATGATTCATCAAATGTAAACATATATAAATAAAGCTTAAGAAATTTAAGATAGAACTATGTGAGAATTATGAGATTAATGTAAAGCATTGAGCGATTTTAGAATATCTATGAGAAATCAAGGGATGGATGAGATTGAAATCTAAGCTTATGTATTCTAAGATTGAGAGACATTTTAGAAAATAGGAAAAAATGCTTGAAAACTTAAAATATTTAATAGCATCTCAGTTCTATTCACCGTAACTGATGAGTGGTGAGGTACCCCTACACTCAACCATACAAAACAAGCGTAGCACGTGCGATCCGGTCGAACTCCGCTGACTAAATGCCTAAACGCCGCAAGGAACACTTGGGGTTAACTAATCATTGTCTTCCCAGACTTACTTGTTGTTGTCACGGTGTATGGTTAAGTAAGTCCGAGGTATATGATTTTTTTGGTCTTTTCAGGTTTATCTCCTATGCTAAAGGGTGAAGGGTTGAGAGACTAAAACTAACTCTAACTACAGCACTAAGTCCTAGCGTCAGCATCCATTCCCACTTACCGTACACACCCTGAACTATGCAACTGTGGCTACCAAACGCTAATCGTTACTGGGATTACCACACATAATGCATGTGCTCAAAGTGGTCGTACTGAGGCACCTAACTAGCCTAAGTGTGACGAGCAGTCGATTCCTTGACTAGCCGTACACATCCATAGATGCTCGTAATCAAGTCGTACTCGTCCCACGTTCTAGGAGATAAGGGTGAGAGAATCTAATCACGATGAGTAGCCGATTCCTTGGTTAGCCGTACACATTCATCAATTCTCGTAACCAAGTCGTACTCATGCCGCGCTACTAGAAAAGCAATAAATAACATTAAATAAACCTATCCATGTACTGCAAGGTTTATCCACAAAGCTCGTCTTTATTGCCATACACAACTTGCGTTCAGGTACAAAGCTGCTCGAATAAAGAACCGTTTACTCGGGGGACTCCTACTACGGGCACATGGAAAATATTCTATCTCTGGGGTGATCAATCCACCAGAGCTTCGCTACTTCTAACCTCTATATTGAAATGAGGGGAGTGCCACCTCTTATTTATAGATTTGGCGGCGGACCGCGATATCGCGTACGCGATATCGTAGGGGACGATGCGATATCACGTACACGATATCGCAGGGGATGCGATATCATGGCTTGTGCATATCGCGTCTCATCATACCCCCATGAGTGAATGAAAACTCGTCCTCGAGTTCCTTACAATAATATCGAGAAGGTATGGAATTATTGAGGGGAATGGAACTAATGGGATGACATGTGAACGAATCATTATTACAAGACTTGACAAAACTAGTGTTCATGACAACAAAGGTGAACACCTTATTACAATGACATCAGGCCTTTGTTGGCAGCTTGAGAGAAAGAGAGAGATAGAAAGAAGTGTTGCTGCTGCCAACGCCAAGATTGCGCCTTCATTGTCCATCCATAAGTGCACCATCGATCTTGCTCCTTGCATAGCTGCTTCAGCGCTGCTCCATTCCAAATGTTTGCTCCAGATCCATTCCATTGTTGTATGATTGCCATCTGCACACACAACATAATCATATATTAGCAAGGGTAATTGAATCATTAAGTAAATAATACCTTGCTTCGGTGTAAGTCCATTGGCTAGGTTGTGGTATGGCTAATATGGACCTGGGAAGATGTAGTAATGATGACTATCGAAGGTGTAGGGGTTAGGAAGAAAATCAAAAATTTCAGGGCTAGGAGAAAATTGAAAAAAGCGAGCCCCATACCCCCATGACTAATTGCGAACCTCGGGTAGCGTTAGAATGAAGAAGGGAAAGGAGTAAGAAAGATAGATAAAAAGGGACAACTGAAAACAATAGTGACATGGATGTTGAGATGGGAATGAACAAAATAATAATTAATTGCAAAATGTTAAGGAAAAGAAGTTAACTAATGCTCCAAATAGGAATGTCAGTGGGTCCTCCCCAAAGCAGGCGCATGTCGTTAATGCCTTGACAGACCCACATTCAAAGAGTCTGTAGGCTCTGGGAATGTCTTTTGGAACAAAAGTTAAAGTCTTAACCGCAAGAATTTACCAAAAAGGAAACAGTGCATCAACCAAAATATATAATGATACAACCGGCAATGAGGTGAACAATGGAGAAAAGGATGAAAAGGAGAGAAGAGAATGGAATGGAATCTCAAGGACAAGGTGGTGTACAGCCCCTTATGTGTTTTATGGTTAATGTGACTTGGCAAATCTCATTCCAACTCTGGGCTCAAACCAACCACATCCAGTGACTTCGCATCAATGCATTCGATTAAACCATCCACTTGGATAACGAGGATGCATCCTCAAAGAGCCACCACCATTCTGACGAAACAAAGGAGGCAACGGGAAGCGAAAAGGGCCTTAGTTAGAGGGAACACTTTTGGTTCCATAACCAGTGCTTGTAGCCCAAATTTTATTTCGTCTAAGGGATGTGCTTT